>JAOXNZ010000002.1:9377666-9400903 GCA_028566095.1 Kryptolebias brasiliensis | reverse complement strand
TTGGCTGGATCTAATCTCTTTTCCTGTCATCTAGTTTGCCTTTCTGGCCCGTACAATTCACGATCTTTAGGTGTGAGCGAAAATGCGAAGTGTCAAACACAAAAAATGATCTGTATGATTGAGGGAAGCCTCTGTGTGTGTCAGTAAAGCCAGGTGGCCAGATTTTTCTTTTTTTTTTTTTTTGTTTGAACTTTTAGGCTTAATACAATGTGCATGTTTTAACCTTACTGTGGCTGGCGCACTCTGCATGTAGGCCTCTTAAAAACTGTACAGCAGACCATATGTATTCCAATAAAAATAAAAAACCGACCTGTTTGTAACACGTGTTGTGCCTGTGTGAGTGCCAAAGACGGCGGTGTCCCGTACATCCCGGATTCAGCAACTTCTGATTCCATATGGCGCGCTCTCTGAGGGTTTACGCGAGCTCAAATTTGGGGGGAGAAGAGGGCGAGAACAACAGCTGACAAGATGCAAAATAAGCAAGCGGACAAATGAGGCAAATTGGTCTCGTTCAAGGAGGGGCAAAAAAAAAAAAAAACCCACAAGCTGCTGTGGAATGCAAAGTCAGCACACGTCTTTCTGTTAAACGGCTACACCTCAGTTTGGGAGAGCCACTGTTGCTTTTTCCAACAAACTTCAAAATAATCCTGCTGATGAACCAGCTCCTGAATCTGACTTCATCTTGTTCTGCTAGAACCATCATTCAGCTTAGTTAGGCCTTTTGTTGCTCTGGGCAAGCTGTTTCGCTCAGTCTGTTGAGTACAGGTCTCAACGTGTTCATTTCAGCTGCCTGGGTTTGACATGGAGGCTCTGAAGTGTTCAGATCATCCAGCTCAAATAGACAGACGGCTTTAAAAGGACCTGTTCGTTCCAGCTAAACCTATTTGGTGCATTTAGCTGGTGAGACGTCTGTGTTGAGATGTTAAACTATAGTAAAACAGTAAAGTATCCATAAGGTGAAAGATTTGAATGGAGAAGTGGGGGAAAGAAAAAGGATGCTTGTTACTTTTAAAACTTTAAATATACTTTTTCTTTTAATGAAATTAGTTCTTTTTATACATTTTGTATAGCAAAAAAAATCAAAGAGGAACATGACTTTTTAATTATTATTTTTTTTACCTTTACAGAAAACCCACATGACTTATCCCAAGGTTTTCACGTCATCACGAGGACAGGATGGAAAATGTTCCAGAATCTAATAAGGAAACGTTTAAAACGTGTTTCGCGTACGTCACGTGTAACTGCCTGTGTGTGTTCATTTGTCAGTGGTTTAAAACATCTCATTAAAATAATCTCTGGATGCACATCTACAACGTATTGACTTTTGGAATCAACCTGATTCAAGATGGCTGCCACAGATAATCACAACATCATTCCCTTCTACGCTACATTTCCGAGAATGTGGTATAGTAAGTAACAAATATAATTTATGTAAATTAGTTTAAACATTGCAATATATTGATCATGAGCAGATACTGTGAGGTGTCTGAAAATATATCCAAAGACATGAAATATTGATGATGAATATCAATCAATTAAAACAAATAGAACTAGAATTAAATGCTGATTCTCATTATAGTGAAGTTATTGTCATCAGTTGTTCCGAAGACATTCAGGTCTGCTGTGAATTTGACACAGATGAGTCAGATGAGGTTCAGCCTTCCTCCAGCTCCTGGTTTTGTTGCAAATTCAGGTGCAGCAATCATGACCTGTTTGGGTGATGAGCCTCGAGCTCCTGATCCTCAAGTGTCTGACCTGAATTCAAAGCTGTGAACTCGAACACGAGGAGGACTCGGACCGTTTCTAGGCGAACAAAGGACAAAAACGGGGGGAGAGAAAAAAGTTGAAATGCAGCACCGCTTTGAGAATTGGACCTGCTTTACAGGTTGTGTAATTCAGAGAATCAAGACTTCTCAACCATAGCAGCACATTGCAACGCTGATAAGTAATGTGGTGTGTAGCAATAACTAAAGTTCTGCTGCAGCTGCTGGAAACCTGGTCGTTTTGCAGGTTTTGGGGCATAAACAAAACGGTGTTGGAGGGAGGGTCAAGGCGTGGTGGACAGGAATGGCTGCTCCGATCTGTCAGCCTGGATCAAGATGACAAGCTAACGCATCGAGTAGCGAGACGAGATGAAGACATCTGAGAGCTGCAGCCTAAAACCTCAGCTCAGACGACTCGTTGCATCAAACGTCTGCTTTGGTCACAGAAACAAGGCCTGCGGCGCTCACAGAACCTAAAGCACAGCTTCACAGAACAGCTCATGGTTAACCAATCGAATCCCCCCCCCCACACATGCAGAGATGCTGCCAGAGACCCTCATCTCAGCCTCTCACTTAAACCACAACCTCCAAGAAGTAGCCAGACCTGCAACAAGGGGGGGAGGGGGGTCACTGAGGGGCCAAAGCACAAGTTCCTTCAATACAAAACATGTTTATGTAATAAAGTCCCCCCCCCATTTGTGGTGCAGTTCAGAGAGCGTTTGCACATGCATTCACATAACACCTAAAATGTCCAAGAAATGATTGCAAAATGTTAGTTTCTCCTTTTATTAACAAATCATTTGACATAAAAAAAAAAAAAAAGAAAAAGACATGACAACTAAAGAAACAAACTTCTTAACAATCTTAACAATATCGTTTTTCTCTTTAATTACAAACTTCCATACTACGCTATGCTGCCTAAATAAAGTTCAACTGAAGAGGCTACAGTACGGGCTAAAGTTTGAAGGGAAACCGAGCGGAGCTCTAGTGTGACGACAGAAGGAAAAGTCTTCCTTCGAGAGGCAGGAGTTTCTGTAGAGTGAGCATGCTAGTGACTTGGTCATCTGCTGCTGATAAATACCGTTTTAGGTTCTGTGTTTCACTTGATGAGAAGGTCTGCAGCCATTCCTGAAGCTCCATACAGATGGGAAATTCCACTCAAGGTTAAAGGCTTGAATGTTTCTGCCCCGGTTTCTGGGTAAACCCTTTCATTTTTCCGTGAACCGCGACAGATGGTGGAAAGGAAACGAATGGGAGGCCGTTTCAGACGGCGGCGGCGGGCTGAGCTTGCTGGGGGTTGCTGGTGGCCGTGGGCGTCGCTTGTCTCGGGAGGGTGTACATGGCCCCCAGGAACTGATCGGCGATGCGCCCGGCCTCTCGGAGCCCGCTGAGCAGGGCGCCGTGAACTGTAGCCGGGTAATTTCTGATGGTGTGCTCGCCGGCGAAGAACAGACGAGGAACGGGCTGCAAAAAAAAAAAAAAAAGGAAAAGAAACAAAATAAATCATCAAACACCTACATTTTATATTCTTAAGTAATAAGTAATAATTAAGTGCGAGGAAAAAAAAGGGACATCAGTGGTGGCGTCAGAACCCTTCAGTCCACACATAAATATTACTTGTCCACTGTAATCTACATGCCAGCATCAAAACAGCTGAAAAACATCTGCTGTTGGCATTAAACTGCCCCACTTTGGTTTGGTTAAGTACTGTGGCTAAGCTGGGATACCATCTCTGCCCTCACATTCTCTCACACACGCACACTGATGTTCATTCAAACTCGCTCCTCGTTTCTGTGCTCACCTGCGACGCTCCGGGGATCGCCGGGCCGGGCGTGATGGGCTGAGCCATCAGGTCGTAGTCGTTACCTGAAGAACCTGCTGCAACATACGAGTAGGAGCCCCTCGCCCAGGGGTCAGCACGCCAGCGAGTGACCACAGTTTCCTTTGGCTGCCATGACAACAGACAACACCGCATGTATTTTAGGACTTTCCATGATGACATTAGAAGGACTCGCGAACATCTGGATGGTGAACAGTTCCAACGCTGGCCAGATTGGTTCGAAACCAAAAGCAAATGACTTCTAATGACGGGTGGTTTGGATGCAATTCCACTTGTGAGTGTGTTTCTATATGGTTGCTGTGTGCTGGTTTTGGGGGCCAATTCAGGAATGAATTCCACTTGTAATGCAATAAAATAACAGGGAAAGCTTTAACAGATTAGAGGACTGTGTTGAAGATGAGACTGGTGGTAAATTATCACTAAATAATACATAATTACCAACTAAACGGGTGCCAGAGTATTCGTGAGCAAACATACCTGGGGTACAGCGCTGCTCCCAAATATGCCTTTAAGTATCGCGAGGCAGCGTCCCACGATAACGTCGTCACTGATGTTCTCCATGATGCCTGCGGCCTCGCCAGCCATCAGAGCGAGCAGGATCGGGGCTGAAGAAGAACACCACTTCAGTTCTTTTGTTTCTTTTCACCGAAATGTTCTATATGTGGGTTTTTGTGCAACCCAAATTCCAAAAATGTTGAGACGATGTGTAAAATATAAATATGAACTGAATGCAGTGATTTGTCAATCTTGCAAACCCATATTTTATTCACAATGGAGCTCAGTAAACATAGAAATTGTATTTGTTTGGAAGACATTTTGAATTTGACGGCAGCAACATCTTAAAGAAAGGTGTGACAGGGCCATGTACCCCATGTTTACAGTCCTTTTATCATTTTTTTTTTTTGCTGGATGGTCGCATATGTTGCTCTAAAACCTGTATATACCTCTCTGCATTGATGGTGCCTTTCCAGATGTGGAAGCTGCCCATGCCAGAGGTACTAATGCACCCCCATACCATCAGAGAGGCAGCCTGTTAAACCTCTCCTCTTTAGTACGGGGGATGCGGCAACTGGTTTCCAATAAGAATTTTAGATTTTGATCCATCTGACCAAATTTCCACTTTGCTCCAGTCCATTTTAAATAAGCTTTGGCTCAAAGACAGCAGTGTGTCCGGATGGTGTTTCACATATGGCTCTTACTTTGTGTGACAGAGCTTTAATCAGCATTTGAGAGCTTGTAGACAGACCACGTAAACGCTGATGGTGCTGAGGCTGCAACTGTGTCAGTCCGCCTGCTCAGCGCGTCTAGTCAGTCCTCCAGCTGTTTCTTATTTTTACAGCCTTTGCTTCCAAAGTTACCTTATTTTCAAAACCTTCACCTTATTTTTTTTTTAAATAAACTTTGACATTGTGAGGCACGTGGGTGATCTTGTCACCTTTATAAAGGTTCCAGAACAGGAAGAGTTCCCCCCGACTTGCGGTGGTGGAGCCGACGTGACCGAACAGGTTCACGCTCGGATCCCAGAACACACGATCAAAACACAACACCACCTGCAAGTAGAGGAGAATGAAAAAAAAAAAGCCACTCAATCAAAATGCTCTGAAGATAACGGTTGGTCACAAATTTCCTGCCAGCAGTTGGAAGGAGAATGGTGCAGCTCCCTCTGCTGCACAGACAGCAGCAGTAGCAGCTCAGATTGCATAATAATGCAGCATTCTCCTCTGTGCTGCAGCAGCGTTAGATCAGCTGTCCTGCTGCAGATGATGCTGAGCAACACGGAGAGGGCAGGAGCTGGTGGTGGGTCAGGAGTGACGCAGGGAAAAAAAAAAAAAAAAAAAAAAAAAAAAAAGTGGCGACGCTATTCTCACAGGCTCCAACTCCACCTGCTCAAAGCAGAGCGACAAACTATCTGTTCTGAGGGCGAGGAGGAGCTCTGGATGTCTGACTTTATGTTAACACGGAGATTAATGGATGAAAGGAAACATTACGGCACAAAAGAAAGGATATTTGTTTAATCGAACAGGGCTTAGATTGTTGTAGGCAGTAAACAGGACATATTGAATTCTAGGTGATTAATGTGTGAAGGTCAAGCTTGCAGCATAATGGCACTGCAGCAGCAGATCACTCCAACTTCAGATTTTTTTACCTTTCATCTAAAATTCAGACTACCCAATCCCATCTTCATAGCTACGACAAACATCTTCTGGCTAAGTGCAGTTCAGTGCTTTGAACAGGTTAAACATCCAAAATAAGGAACTTACTCTCACAAATGTTGATGAAACACATCCCGTGTGTGTATGTCCTACCTTGTTGAGATTACCAAAGCCCATCCTCTGTATGGCTGATGTCTTCCACTCAGGCAGGGGGGGGACAAACTGGACGGCGGGTGGCTGCTGCTTCAACACCCCGAGGGGCAGCGTGCAGAGAACAGCGTCACACTTGTAAATAAAGGTCTGGGTTGTGGAGCGAGTGTTCACGGCTATCACCTCACAGCCTGAAGTGAGAACACATAATAAGCTTGAAAATGCCCCCGGCACATTTGTTTAATCTCCAGGTCTTTAACTGTTTGGTTTCCCCCCCCCCCCAACCACGCAAACGTACCGGACGCCGTGTATCGGACCTGTCGCACTGCTGTGTTCAGTTTGATGTCCAAACCTTCAGCAAGAGCCACAGGGACACACGAGTAGCCGTTCCGTACTGTCAGGTGGCTGCCGGTGAACTCGAAGTCATCATCCTATGGAGACATTAACCCCAGTAGCACACTCAAAACACTGAGTGACAAAGATGTCTCGATTTAAACTCGTTTCTTATGTATATGCCTCAAATGTCTTAGCAGTCCTGACAGAAGTCTTACATTGCTCAGTCATTACAGTTCAAACTGAGGACGTGTTTGTACCTGATCCCAGTGCTTAAGAGACAGGGTGGAGAGGGGTGTAGCGTTGGCAAACTCTAAGTTGGCAAAGTGCCAGTCTAGAATCTGGCGATCCCTGGATGAAAGGTAAACATCACTGTGGAAAAGCAGGAAAAACATGAGAGGCGCTGGCACCTTTTAAAGCACCGAAGGAGACAAATTCACACAAGTTAGCACAACTCGAAACGCTGCTCTGCTTATTCATCTAACAGCAGTTTACTCATCACGTGTCAGGAACTAAAACCAAAAAGTATATTACTTCAGGCCATAACAAGGTAAAACATTTGTTGCTAAGCAAGTATTGTTTTAAACTGTTTAGCAAACGGTTTTTGCTCCTTCCATATGGGATCAAGATCACATATTACACCTCAAAAAGCTGACTTACAAACAAAGAAAAGCTGTTTCACCCACATAGCGTATAGGTAAGGACCGAGCTGCAGTTATATGATGCTAAAAAAAGTTATAAAGGTGTGTTTTACCTCGGAGGATTGGCCTCCAGCTCCTGCAGCTTCTCCTCAAGCTTCACCTGCATCTCTGCCAACTCATCGTACTCCTGCAGGAGGAAACGGGAAGAATAAGGGGCTGCATTATATTAAGAAAGCCACAGATGTGTGTACAGCCGTAAAGGACGAGCAGCTTCGACAGACCGACCTGACTAAACCCATTCATCAGTTCACCACAGCAGAGTAAATTACGACAATTCAAAGTCGAGGACAGCTTCCCTCTCTGAGGAAATACTAAAAGTGGCAAGAAATGCATAAAATATCCAAACGAAAATACACAGACTGAAACAACCATCTGTTTACAGGTTTTAAAATCCTGCCATATGGAAACACAGGCTCCTAAAGGCTGCGTCTGCCTTGGTCAGAAGGTGTATACACATCTGCAGACATAAAAACCAGCGGAGCGTGAGCTGAAGCCTTGAAGTGGTTTCTCAGACAGTGCATGGATCGCAGGCAAATCCAGTTCAGATACCAGCTGTGTTTAAGCCGACTAAAACATCCGTCTGAAACACACACGGAGCGCCGATGGAGGTGATTTATCCACGCCAAAAATAAAACACCAGCACTCGCTAATAATACATTCAAGCAGGACATTAAACCACTTAAACACAGTCTGTCTGCTTTGCTTAGACAGCACGGCATTAAAATCCTCTCAGCCGTATACCCTGATCAGGTAGTTCATAAAATATTCCCTTTAATTTGCAAGCTCTTCTTCTAACATTGAGTTATAAACTACACGCTTGACAAAAAGTTGCCCTTCAGATCAAAGTTTCCTGCAGATCGTGGTTTCCAACCTCCGGATTTGTGAATAAATCTACTAATCACCTACAGGAAGTCTTACTTTAAACTACAGCTAATGAAAACAGATATTATAAACACAGCTTCACACTGGTAGCTTTTAAACTTAAGGACGCCTTGATTGGAGGATTTGGAGGCCCGATTTTGGTCTGTTTAAGGAAATTTTTTTAGATGTGATTAAAGTGCCACAAATACGTTTTTTTGGGGGCTCACTTTGAAGAGTGCGGTGAGGTCGCGGTGCTTGCTCTTCACCAGGAACTCTGCTGTGATGTCTCTGGGTGGTTTGACTTCGCTTGCTTCTTTAAACTGCTGATGGAGCTCCTTTACACGCTCCCTGGTGGACACCATCTGAAAGGGGAGGGATAAAGAAAAAGAGAACGTTAACATCAGCGGGACAGTTATTTGAGGGTGCAGACAACCGAACTCGGTCGTCACCTTGTTGAGAAGATCCCTGAGTTCTTCCTGAGTCTTTACGATCTTCTTCCAGTGTTCAATCTGCTCATCTTTGACGTGTTTCTCTTGCAGCCTGCACACACATGCACAATCAGAAGTTTAATTTTGGTTTTTTTGCATCCGGTCACATTTCTGCCAACACATGGTGCTCCCAGGACTTACTGAATGACCACCTCCAGAGCTTGTCCCAGAGAAACCGGTTTGTTGTTGAGAAAGTTGAAGTCCAGCTGGTGGCTGAGGTAAGAGGTAGCCTCCAGCAGCCGGTTGAACTCTTGCTCCACCATCTCATCTTTCTCCTTAGGCACCTGGACATAAGCATATAAAGGACAATATGGCATGAATCCATATAGACCCAAATATAACCAAATATATAATTTGTATGGATTTGAAGTGTTACAAATAGGGTTGCAAAGTTCCGGGAATTTTCAAAGTTGGAAACTTTCTAAAAGAACAAACCTGGAATTGAACATATTGAGGACATTTTTGAGCCCAGCGACTATTGAAGCTACACATTTGAGCCTGAGGACAACATAAAGTAAGGTACTGCTGTGTCGTCTGAACGAACAGGCTTTTAACCTCCAAATTACACATTATTGTTGTTTTTCTACCCACCACCAGTAGACATATTTCTTTGGCTATAACCCAACGGTAATGTAGGTTTCCATATAAAATGCTCAAATAGGAATATCAGAAAGGAAAAGATTAAATGCTGAATTAGTGGAGGACTTTAGCGGCACGGATTTGTTGGCGTTTCGGATCATTTGAGAGAAGCTTTCAAGTTTGGGATATTTCCAACATTCCCCAGCTTAACCTCTCATTCTGGAACGTTTCCAGAAATTTGCCGCCCCTTTGCAACCCTAATTACAACTAAAAATAAACAGAAATAAGATGGAATTCAAAAATAACTATATTTTGGGAACCTTCCATACAACACAAAGTCAGTATTTATATTTAATGTATTCAGAAGGAGCAAAAATGTGCTTCTAAACACTAATATTCGCAGGATTTCATGTCTGGAGGAACATGCAGGTTAGTAGAACTTGTTAATACAGACACATTATTAGCAGAGATAAGTTTCACAGCTGAAGTGTTACAAGCAACACTTGTTTTAGGAGCCAGTCTGTGATGGTGCAGAGCTGCAGCCTCGCCTCCATTATCACGTCTAAATGAATCATGTTGCACTGATCAATCACACAGCAGCAAACACTTTTTACTGCAACTCTTGTCTCTGCTGAAATCTACTTAAATCTATGTGAAGAGAATTTTTTCTGCAATACCTCTTGAGATACTTAATCTTCAAAATAATGTTACTAAACCATTAAATGTTTCGATATTTGTATTCCCTTTACATAAAAAAAGCTAAATATGCTCTTTAATTTAGCTGCTGTGAAAGGTGAGGGTTCCTACATGGATAAGAAACGCCTCCATGAAGTGAAACTCAAATAAACGGAGCTGAAATGTTTCAAAGATTCAAAGTAAGGGACAGATTATGTAAATAAACAGATACATACACTTGTGCACCGTTCACCCTTTAGCAGTTCACCAAAAGATGAACATGGAAACGATTGAGAAGACAAAAGGGGAGGGGGGAGAGAGAGAGAGAAGGGACATGTTGAGTAAACACAATGTTAACCTCAAACAGGTTTCCACAAAAGTAAAACATTTAATTTGTCTTTTTTCGCCCCAGAGGAGGAAACCATTAAACACATGATGTGGAGGTCTAGTTTCTGCTTTAATGTGCTAAAAATAAACATAAACTATCCACTTACAGGACACGACAAAATAAGAAACAAAACAAAGCACAGCTTAACATTAACTTGTATCTGTGCTGCTCTGTCCTGTCAGGAAGTAAAGCTGGATTTTTTATGCCACAGAAGTGTTAGCCATTCAAAAAGGTTAAGATTTGATGCGTTTTTGTGGCTCACGGAAAACCAGATTCCTGTCTAAGGACGTTTAACGAAACGGGTATGAACACAAAAAGTGAACATTCGTGCGGAAATAAACACCAACTAGCAAAAGAAGTAAACAACACAGGGTTCTGGCTTCAAAAATAAATACTGGAAACACATCTGACAGGACAGAGTACTTTGTGGATATCAAATGCAAATTTTGTTCAAATGATCTAAAGTAAGATCAGATCATATTCATGTAACATTTACAAACACATGCTATCCTTCTCAGTAACATGAGACATTCTTCTGCTGTACTTTAAGCTGGAACAAATAAATCAACCAACCATTCACAACGACGAGAAAAGTGTGTGAACAAATAAAAACCACCCAAACTGAATTAAACTGGAATTTAGGAAATTTAATCAAATGCATGACGTAAAAATGCCAAACAAAGGAAAAAAGAAGCCCACACATCATTAAATCATAAGATCGGGTTACCTTCTGTTTCTGATCGAATCAGCTATTAAATAACATTCTGCTGTGAAAAAAAACACTGTTCACACACTTTTTGCTCCCAGCACTGGGAATGGTAAATGAGCGCCATTATAGGAGTCAGTGTGACTAAAGGAGGCAAACAACAGAATAAATCACAATCATGCCTACGTTGCCAGTAGCCTGCTGACATTTATCGACCTGTCTTTGATTCTGAGAAAAACTCAAATCACGACAGAAAATCTGTCCCTGATTACTCTCACGTTATTGACGGAGTCGGCTGTGATTAAACAGTTTCTGATCATCAACTCACAGCCTGGCCATTAGCTTCATACAGCGGACACTTCTGTTTGATCTTAGCCAGCTCCATGTTAACCTGCTTACTGACCACTGCCATGGGATTCCCTCCTGAAGAACAGAAACACATCAAGATTAGGCATGATCTCCCCCTACAGGATGATTAATGTAACTACAGAAGACTTTACTCTGATGAGGCAGATCACTCAAGTTATGTGTCTGAATTTGTTGCTACGCATTTATAAAATAAAAACAGGACCAAATTCTCACCCAGTCCTGTCACCACCATGGCTCCCAAGTCTGCAACATAGTTTCCTTTCCTAAACGTGGCGACTCTGCCCCCCACACGGTCCTGCAGGCGTCAGGAAAGGAAACAAAACCACCAGAGAAATGACATTTTCTGAAACGTAGAGTGAGTGACGCTGACATCTATCAAGTGAAGAATGAATTAAAGTCAAAATGAGCAAAAAAAAACAGCTAAATGCTAATTTGAGCAAAACAGCAAAGAGCTAAAACAAAAGAATAATCCCACAATGCTGTCAGTAAAGTTTGTATTTTACAATCCCGAAACAAGTTCTACTCCTGGCTGTTTAATAACAACCTGAGACACAAACAGCTTATTACACACTGTTGATGACCTACCCTGGCCTCCAGGACTGTAACATCCATCCCAAAGCTCTGCAGCTGCCTGGCTGCAGCCAAACCTGACACACCTCCTCCAATGACTATAACCTTCCCAGTTTTCTTTGCTGCAACAACAAGCAGGAAGGGCATTAACTGGAGGTTAATTTTGACTGGGACATGCTGACAATGTCAGTGCAATGAATGAAGTAGACTTACTGGGTAACGGCTTGACCCTTTTGTAGATGCCAAAGTTAATCAGGCCGTGCCTTTCTAAGTAGCTGTGTATCCTGTGAACCAACACGGCATCGCCTACGAAGAGAGGAAGGTTACATTACTTCATATGTTCTGTTTAGGGAAAAAAAAACAAAAAAAAACCCCACAGTGGCTGGTTTAAGTTTAATTGGAAGTCTCACTGTTGTACGGAGCTTCAAGCTGCTGCGCTGTGGCTTCAAATGTCAGCTGAATTTTAGGGTTGTCCAGCCACAGTTGGATCTGGATGAGATTAACATGAATTGCAATGATAAACAGGATTAAACACAGCTATCCTGTAGTTCTCTTGTCTTGAAATGAAAAGGATTATGTAAAAAGTGGGACATACGGTGCGGTTCCTGATGTATAGGAAGACCTTCTGAGTCTGTTGAGGACCACTGATGATGTCGGGGAAGCAGGCGGCCTCCTGGGATGTCATTCTGTCATGAGGAAGGCGGCTCTGGAAAGCAGCTCCTTCCAGACCTGTGGGGAATAAACAGCACATTTCTACTCCATTATTTTAACATGAAAAGTATTTCGCTTAACCTGTAATTACAATTATAAGTCACAGCCTTCATGTTGGCAAGAAACAAAATTTGCAGAAAATCAGCTTTGAACGGGGTTTTTAGAGTGTCAGACTCACCCGATGGCTCTTCAGGTTCACTGTCATTCTCTTCTTCAGGAGGCGGCGCTGGAGGAGGGATGACCTGCTTCCTTTCTTTCTCTGCCTTGGCGTTTCTCTCCTCCTCCGAGTAATATTCGTCCTCCGACAGGTTGGCCAGGCTTTCGTCCATCTCGCGGTACTCCACCTGCAACAGTAGGCACAATAAAAGCACCATTAAAACCACGACTCACGTCAGTCAGGGCTTTGTTTAGTCGCACTCCCTGAAAAGGTAACTCCAGCATCACACTGCAAAAAAAAAAACAACAACAAGTTATTTTAACAAAATCCTTCTCTCCTTAAACTTTAGAAACCTAAAATGTTTACTTTTGGTCGCTTCCGCCGACTTGTTCTACGGACTTCAGCTGAGTCTGGGTCCACTCCTCCAGGACCTGGTGGGTGGGGAAAAGAAGCACCTCCAGGTTCCCCACTAGGGGACGACCTGTCCTTCTTCTTTGACTCTACAGCTCCTGACGCCGAGGCTGGCGGACCAGTCTGGGCGTCAGAACTCAGCGCCCTTTCACCTCCTGCTGCTCCAACAGAGGAGGAAGAGGAGGAAGAGGAGGAGCCAGCATCTGGTTTCTTGCTAGAGAGCATTATGGAGGATGTTGGAGGCCTCTCCTAAGGAAATGGTGAACAGGAATTAAATAAGGAAAATTATACATTCAACATAAAAAAATGCACACGTTTGAGTGAAATGACTGAATTTCAATATCTAAAAAAAGTCAAACTATTTAAAAAAAATATTACAAATAATTAATGTAAAATGATAGTATGAGTTGTGAGTGCTGGAAACAAACAAAATACATTTCATACAGACATTGTAGTAAGCAAAAACAAAAAGAAATTGTGGTGTGTAACATTAAACAAGACAAATTCAATTTGTATCTAACTTCCATCTTAAATCTGGAAGGATGCAGGTCTGTTGCAATCTGATCACAATTATTCACAATTAACCACAAAAAATAAATATGGCTGAACTTCAGTTTAATCATAACTCATAAGAACGATAAAATAATCTTGATAAAAAACACACAGGCGTTATATCCACAACCTCTTTAATCTGCTGCACTAAATGTTCAGGTTCTTGTGTTTTTATAAACATCAATTAACACATAATGGACATAGTTTTAAAGCGATCCAGAACAGTCTAAACTTGGTTTGAACAAAAAAACAGTCTGTCAGATCTGACACAAAAAGGTGGCAGCGAACACATTCATACCATTAAACAATTAGTGCACCTTTAGTTGACAACCACCAAACATGATCAAACTGTGAATGATGCAGCTAAAATCACATCACTGATAGAAACAATGTTAACTTAGTATGAGTGTGATGGTTTTATGAAATGAGGGCTCCAAGGTACAGTAACCTCGTCTTATTTTACCCATTTCTCCGTACACCTGGTTATATCCATTAAAACACTAAGAAACGAAGACAGAACCAGAGACATCATGGTTACAAACAACACGAACTGGGCAAAAACACTGGCCTTTTATGCACATTATCAATTTCAACTAACAGGCTAGCCAAGTAATAAACACCCAAACAAGAGTTCTTGTAAAAGCAGAAACAGAAAACTAATGAATAGTCTGCTTGTATACCAATGTTTGATTACAGTCTAACCTGGACTGTCATTTCATTGCCATTTCGGTAATGCTAGCTATGACTAAGCTAGCAGCAAATTAATAATAGCTTTGTTCTTGAAATTAACTTTCACATACCACATAATAATCAAATTCCACGGTCTCATAATTTGAATGAAACACAAATTAAATTACTGACATAAATTTTAATCTGGTTTAAATGTTTTCGGTTTAATTGGCCATTGAAGACCATGCTGCGTTAGCTTACGCTAACAATGCGATATGGCTAGCCCTGGAACAGGTGCGCCGGTTTAGCAGAGAAAACTGGTTCATAAAAATAGACTCACGTCGAAATAAAGGGGAAATTTTCTTGCATATGGGATAGTTACATAGAAATAGAAAAAAAGCACAGAAAAATACCGATCTTACCTCTCAAACCCCCGGAGATGTCAACACAAAGACGACACGGTTGCAAAGCTTCTTTCAAAGAACTCCACCGTGATTGGTGAGTGGAAACGTTACGCAATATCATTCAGTGATATGATTGGTTGAAACAACAGTCACTCTCAGAACTCCGCGACCAGTGTTCTATCGAAAAACGTAGACCCGTAACAGGAGGCACGATTTAACGTAAAAATGTTTACATTTGTGACTTGTTCTCACCAAGAAATTCAGCCAAAAAATAAAAGTGACCTACGAACTCTTAGTTCTTAGTACACTTAGAAAGACAATTATTTAAAATTATTCCACTGTGCTTTAGGCGACGTTTTATTTATTTTTTTCAGGCGAGAGGATGTACTGGCATTTTCTATTCCAGTGGAACAATCTGACATAAAAAGCTGCCTGTATCTGCAACCTACATGTCAAAATAAATTAGATGTAGAGCTCGGAGGAGTGGTAAACAAGAGACTTTTTGTAATGTTTTACTATTACAGATTTTTGTGTGACTAAAGCTGTCTAAAAGTCTTTCCTTCGACGGGGGATGCTTTTTATGGCGGGGTGTTTTTTTCGACGCAACACCCTGTTTGATAAGCTAGCTACCTGCAAAAAAAATATATGCAATAACCCTTTAAAGAAAAAAACATTTGTAATTTGTTTAGAATGTAGCATTTACAATAGTTTTGTAGTCTTTTAGGCAGCTGCTCGGGGTAAGGAGTTTCCGGTCTGTATTTCACTCTGAATCGACGCAAATCTGATCTGAGGCGCGCTGAAAGTGACGTAATCGCCCAGCAGGGTGGCGGTAACGCGCACCTTCAGCTTTTTGCCAACCGCCAATAAACTCCACGAGAGAAGAGGAAGAGGAAGAGGTGGGGCAGACAGGTAAAGGTGAGCTTCTACGTCGCACCTTCCGCCCAGGAAAGGCTATCGGTGTTTTGTTTACGACTTTGTCTCATCTTTAGATAAAACTGCGCGTAAGTAACCAAATATATGCGTACCTCTAACGATTTATTTCTTTAAACTAGCCAAACATTTGATTGGCAGTCAGTTCTGTGGTTTATGTTATTCTCATATCTAATCTAGGAGTTTGTTCCGTGGTAAATGACCTGAGTTTTAGTGTCAAATATAAAACCTTTTATGGGAGGACTGGATTAATCTGGTGCAAACTGCATGTTTATACAAAGTAAAGTAAAGTAAGGCAGACAAGTCCAAAGAACGAAAACATTGAAAAGTTAGGATCATCTATCCAAGCTTTATTAGGAAGAGTTTCATATACTTTATATTGTCAGTGATTTTATATAACAAACTTAAATGATGGTAACTGTAAGCAAGAACAGACTTTTGAGCTAATAAGGGATGAATCCAACAGAACCAAGGCGATGGTAAAAGAAAAGAAAAAGTCATCAGACCGGCCCGACAACACCGCCTTCACGCAGCAAAGGCTTCCAGCATGGCAGCCCATTCTGTCCGCAGGCATTATAATCCCTGGGTTTGTCCTCATCGGGCTCGCTTTCATCGGCATCGGAGTCGGCCTCTTTATCACTTCACGGGAGATTCAGGTGCTGGAGGTAAGATAGTGACACTCAAAAGCACACATTAGTCTGAGGATGACTTATAAAAGTCAGAAGGGGGGAAAAATTGATCAAACTAAAACCTGTTTGTAGAAAAATAAATAAATATCTTTGTGTTTCTGGTGATGCTCGCAGATCTGTAACAGAAAAAGGAGATTAATGTTGTCGCCATTAATAGTTACAGTTGTGTTCTTTCTCCCGTAGATGGACTACACTGGGACTGAAGCAGCTTCGGACTGCAACAAGTGCACCAACATGATTACTAAGAACTGCGTGTGCAGCCTGGACTTCAACGTTGACACTCTGTTTAAGGTGGCAACAGAGCGTTACACAAAAACTAAACCATAAACAGTTCCTCACAGCCCATTACTTTAACTCTACTTTGGTTTTAAACCTTGTTCCATTTTTCTAAACCACAGGGGCCTGTTTTCTTTTATTATGGTTTGACCAACTACTTCCAGAACCACAGGAAGTACGGCGTGTCCAGAGATGACTCACAGCTCTATGGAGACCTGACTAAATTTGCAGTAAGATAACAAACACGCACAACACTCCTGTTATTGTGATCATCCCCTCTGCTGAAGACAGAATGCGATTAATGTTTTTGCCAACGTCTTTGTATGCGTGTTCGTTTGTCAGTAGCATTGGCAAAATATCCACTTAAAGTAATCATTGGATGGACATCTACAACTGAATAACTTTAGTAGAGAACCCCATTCAAGATGGCGAGCACAGCTAGTCGACTTTAGCCACCACAAAAATAGCTACAACTTCAGTCCATTTTACAGATATTGAGCTCAAATTTGGCGTGGTGGTAGCTGAGAGTCATTCACAATACATACTCCAAGCGCTAACGCATCTTACTGTTATCTCTATCTTTTCTAAAGGATCCCAGTTCGGACTGTACACCGTACAGGTTTGACAGCAACAGCAAAGCGATAGTGCCATGTGGATCAGTAGCAAACAGCATGTTCAACGGTATGTACGGAACGTAAATGACCTGTTCAGGTGGTTTATTCGCCGCATCGAGGAAGTGTTCATTTTTCTTGCTTTTGCTTGCTTTTTAAAGACACCTTCAAGCTGTATCAGAACATCAACGGGCAAAGAAATCTGGTGCCTTTTGACGGAAAAGGGATCGGTTGGTGGACGGACTACAATATCAAATATAAGAACCCAAGTGTCGAACCCCTGAAGAATGCCTTCAATGGTTGGAACTTTAGTCTAATTTACCAACAGGCTGTATTTATCTTCAGTTATAGGTAAATAATATTATTTCGAAAGGATTAAAGAAGGGACCGCTTCTGCTTTCAGGTACCGTGAAACCCATATTTTGGACTAAGGCTGTGTACGAGCTGGATTTTTCGGACTCGTCTAACAACGGCTTCCTCAATCAAGACTTCCTGGTGTGGATGAGGAGAGCAGCTCTGCCAAACTTCAGGAAGCTTTATCGACGAATCACAGAGGGGGATTACAAGGAAGGTCTTCCAGCTGGGAACTACACCCTTGAAATTTCCTACAGTATCCTTTTAAAAGGTTTCCAGTAAGATACTGTTTCTCTAAGTGCTTAGTGAAATTGATAGGACTGTTTGTTTAGCATCTTTATGATTTATCTGATACACTAAAACCTGTATGAGCACACAGAGCATGTGTTGAGAATGACTCTCAGCTATTACCAAACTCAATTTTAGCTCAAAATCTGTAAAATTTCACACCGTTGGTGATGATCAGCCATCATCTGAGGAGGAAGTCACGATTTAATGTAAAGAATATCTGAGTACGCAAAAAGATGACAGGCAGTTGATTATAATCAGTATGTGATATAAAGCACTGGGACTGTCTACCTCAAAATGAAATTTATTCTTTCAAGAAAGAAAAGAAGCACAAGCAGTTTAGGATAATTTATGCATGGGCATCAGTCTAAAAGATTAGGTGTTTTAACATAGATCTGTTTCACATTTTAAGGTGTTCTGTGTAAAACTGTCTTTAGAAAGAGGAAATCTGGAGGTGAGGTGTCACGTTACAACCACTACAGTGCAGCCTCGGCTTGTTGGACTGGTTAGGTGTGGTTCTGCTTTTAAATAGTTCGAATGAACACAATGACTCAGGAGACTCTTAAAGAACAACAAAACAGGCAAATCTTCTGACATAGGTAAACAAGCTAGGCAAATAATGATCACCATCTGTCCTGAAACAAGCTATGTAAATGACCTTTTTACTGCTTCACAGGGCTTAACCCCTTTTAACCACAAATATTTATTATTTGTGGTTAAAGGCAATAAAGTCTGTAGGGTTAGCAAGACGTTCTCACGGACCACTGGACAGATTTTTATTGAAACCTGTTGGATCTACATCTACAAATGGCTGAACTAAGGTTAGACCAAAACGGCTACAAATGTGTCATTTCTCAACAGTAGATGATCTTAGTCTAAAACTTTAGTATGAAAGGTGGCGGGCGGTGTGCATTCCTTCAAGGAATGCTTTTGTTTTTTTTATTATTATATCTGAAAGTTCCCATAATTGGCCTGTCTATGTTTTAATGTATTTTAAACTCCACGCAGGTTGAATAATGCCTTATACTGTGCTTAAATGTTAATTTGGAAATGGCTAAAAAACACAGCAGCATTCTAAATTACTATTATATGAGCTAAAACTAATAGCAATGTGTATGTAAATATTTTTGCACATTCAGTGCTAGAGAAAATGTATTAGCATGATGTCAGTACTTTCTTTTTCTTTTGATTTTATTTAACTTTTTTTAGTTTATTTATTTATTTATTTTTTTGGTGTACACGTATATTTGGTGCAGAGCCTTAACACTCGCTGCTCAGACTATCCCGTCCTGAGTTTTGGCGGGAGAAAGAAGGTGGTGTTCAGCAACGTTTCCTGGATGGGTGGAAAGAATGATTTCCTAGGCATCGCCTACCTCGTGATCGGTTCCCTGTGTGTCTTCATGTCCATGGTCATGCTCATCATCTACGCCAAGTTCAAGTTCCCAGAAGATGATTGAGTGTCTAATCATAGACTGTTGTTACATAGCAGTAGTTTATTAACTACATTAACAATTTTTCTTTTTCTTTTTGTATCTCATTTAGAGATGATCAAAGCTCAGGTCAGGTCTTGCACAAATGGATCAGCTGCAATCTTATTATTTTGAACAAGCTAGTTTATATTTTACTATGCAAAGCTTGATCCTGCAGCTTTTAATTTGATTGCAAATGTTTGTGACTTTGTTGAAATTAGGACTTTATTTTTTATTTGAGTACAAGTATGCGTTTGAAATGAGGCTTTTGAGTTTAAAAATGTTACGAGTGAGACTGTTTTGCTCTCTTATGTCTGTATTTCTTAAACCTTTGCTTCTATTTTCATCCAGTCGTTTGCCGCCTCACGTTGGGTCAGTCATGTTAAAGCCATATTTTGCATGTAAAGCCATTAAATGCTGGCCAAACAGTTGTATTTCATATGTAGCTTCCAAAGAAATGCTGTAGAAATTGTGAATATCATGTTTTTAACTCAGGGTTACGGTTTTACATTGCATTTGTCTTGTTTTCTCTTCATTTGAAGCCTTTTTTTAAAACTATGAACACTTTTTGAAACAGAGTTTACTTTATGCTGATGATATTTATTGAATAAAACACTAAAACCAGTGTTTTATTTTTCTGTATGTAATTTGGACATATGTGATCCCTTGTTTGCACTTTCTTTGCAGTGTGTGCTAGGACTCTGTGAAACTCTCTTTATTTTTCCACAGAGTTTATAACAACTTTAGCTTTCCTGATGTTTCATTTGTGATAACATTCTGATTTGACCCATTCCTAAAAGAGCTATTTCATGGCCTTAATTAATAAACGTGTAATGTTGTCCAGTTTTGTTAAAAGTAAAGGGACCCTAAGGTGAAAAACAATACATTGAAAAATGCACAGCACATCCAAAGCATATGCTGAAGATTTTGTTGTTTTATGCTTTATACGCTGTATTAATCGGTTTGTTTTAACTGGACTCAAGCGGGTACTGAAGCGTATAAAAACATTCAAGAAATGAACATTAATGCTACTTGCATCAGATTTTATGAGCCTATCTGCAAAAACTAACTACTCATGTGAGTGTCAAATTGTGACAAGGTGTAGTTGTTTACATTTGACAAAACACACTGACAAGACGTGAAAAACGGTGCTACATGAACAATAAATCACCTTTACCAGAACAAAAGCATCAAATTTTGCTGCATCACTGCAAACTGCTCCCTTACTCCCCCTAGCGGGCGTTATTGGCTACGACAAAAAGAGTCGTTAACGGAATTGTGGGTATTGTAGTCCTACAACAACAAAGTCTATTGAGTCACCCACCCGTTAAACGACAAGAACCACAATCCTTCGCGAAAATAAAAGCTACCGACGCTACTTCGGTGGTTTGACAGCGGTAGACAGCCTGTGACAGAGCTGTCTACCCGGCATCGTTGTCTCTTTGTGCACCTTCAAACATTTTGTCCGCCGTTGACCCCATAAAGATGTCGGACGGCGGGGGGACGGAGGAAGGCTCCGGCACCATGGAGGTTTCGGCCGTTCAGACGGTCGCGGACACCTCGGTGCTGCAGAAGCACCTTCGGAAGCTGGTGCCGCTGCTCTTGGAAGATGGCGGCGAGGCCCCGGGCTCGCTGGAAACCGCCCTAGAGGAGAAGAGCTCCGTGGAGCAGATGAGGAAATTTTTGGCCGATTCCCAGGTTCAGAGTATCTTGGTTGAGAGGAGTGCTCTCAAAGGTACATTTACAATGAATTAAAATTCAAAGAAATGTGTGTCGAATAACGATAATCGTAACCTTTTACGAAGGCGTAGCCGAGGAATGAACTTCCATCTTTTAGTTGGGTATGCACTCTGCAAATGAGCGCTTTAGTTTATAACCAAAAGTCCAAATTAAACTAGTTTAACATCCACCTTACAACAAATACTTTAAAAAAACATCAGTTTACTTGTTATAGCAACTACGCCACAGTGGGTGGGGTGGGACCTCAGCACTTCAAGTTCAGCTGATACTTTATGATACAGAGTTACTGTGATCAGTAAAATACTACATTTATATTGAAATGCTGTACATTTTAGGGCAATAAGTTTGCTGATCAAAATAAGAATCAAACAACAAATGCTCCAGTTCAAATAGACTTGAAAATCATTGCAACTACAAGTCATACTGTGTGCACCGTATTGGGCTTCTATCATGTGAACCAGTTTGTCAATAGACACATTATACTCAATTTTCTTCAGGCAAATACAGTCACCGTGGTGCCAGATTTTGAGCCATTTTCATTTCGTTTGAGTGCTGAATCCTTGTCCTTTGTTGGTGCACATGACCAGACAAACTCTCTGAGCCTGTAGGTGTTGGATCATGCCCACAGAGTCACCTTTCCATTCAAGTTTTGGACCAGAAATGCTCACGATACAATGCAAAGTGCACTGTTTTTAGATATCTGTATTTCTTTTGCAAGTCACACCAACTAAATTGAGTCGGGGTCTGGGTTGAATGCAAGTAGGTGAGATGACTATTTGTTCTTCACGCAGAGGATGTTGGCGATGAAGGAGAGGAGGAGAAGGAGTCCATCACCTACAACATCAGCATTGACATACACTATGGGATCAAGTCCAACAGGTAAACGGCCCTTTTTAATTCACTGAAAAGTGGAAAAAAAATGAAAAACAAAATGTATTTCTCCTAGCACATATGTTCTAAAGTTGCTATTATTTCTCAAAACTGTTTTCCCTATTTTGTCTGATGCAGCTTGGCTTTAATCAAGAGGACAGGTGTCATTGATGCAGACAAGCCCATATCAACTCAAGTTCGCGTCCTGACCCTGAGTGAGGATTCTCCCTACGAGACTCTTCACTCTTTCATCAGTAACGCTGTTGCTCCTTTCTTTAAGTCCTACATTCGCGAGTCTGGCAAAGCCGATAGGTAATATTCTCTTATCACGTCTGTGAGTCTTGAACATGACATTTAGACGTGAATATAAAAATGGGGAGGAAATAATTAACCCGTTGTATCATTTTCTGCCAAACCCTATAGAGATGGGGATAAGATGGCCCCCTCTGTTGAGAAAAAGATTGCGGAGCTGGAGATGGGCCTGCTCCACCTGCAGCAGAACATTGAAATTCCTGAGATCAGCCTGCTCATCCACCCCATCATCACAAATGTCGCCAAGCAGTGCTACGAGCACGGGGAGAAGCCCAAGGTCACTGACTTTGGGGACAAAGTTGAAGACCCAACTTTTCTGAATCAGCTGCAGTCTGGAGTGAACCGGTGGATCAGGGAGATCCAAAAAGTGAGACATATATTTTTGTCCTATATATAAGAAAAACATGGCTAGATAGCACAATAAAAGTAAAGAAAAATATCTAGTTTCTTACAAAACAACTGTTCATTCTCTAACCCTACCAGGTGACGAAGCTCGACCGTGACCCAGCCTCGGGCACAGCCCTGCAGGAGATCAGTTTCTGGCTGAATCTGGAACGAGCCCTCAACAGAATTCAGGAAAAAAGGGAAAGCCCTGAGGTTCTGCTGACTCTGGACATCCTCAAACATGGCAAACGTTTCCATGCTACTGTCAGCTTTGACACAGACACTGGTGCGTGACAAGCAATTAAAACAAGACCATCATTATTTCGGTGGCATTTCTTTTGTTCTTGTTATTGTCATTGGTTTAAGTTTGATTCAATTTAGTTGTTTTCTTTACTCCTCCTCACAGGTCTGAAACAAGCTGTGGAAACGGTGAATGACTACAATCCTCTGATGAAAGACTTTCCTCTCAACGATCTGCTTTCTGCCTCAGAGCTTGATAAGATCCGTCAAGCCCTGATAGCCATTTTTACTCACCTGAAAAAAATAAGGAATACCAAGTATCCCATCCAGAGAGCACTGCGTCTAGTGGAGGCCATCTCCAGAGACTTGAGCTCCCAGCTTCTCAAGGTGTTGGGTACCAGGAAGCTCATGCATGTTGCTTATGAAGAATTTGAAAAGGTTTGTCTGGAAGAATCTATTTTTTTTTTCTTAGCCCAATACAAATGGTTGACAGTTTTCATTAAATGTCCATAAATCTTCTGTTTGCAGGTGATGGTGGCTTGCTTCGAGGTGTTCCAGACCTGGGAGGATGAGTATGAAAAGTTGCAAGTGCTT
>JAOXNZ010000002.1:9353057-9377566 GCA_028566095.1 Kryptolebias brasiliensis | reverse complement strand
TCTGTTTGCAGGTGATGGTGGCTTGCTTCGAGGTGTTCCAGACCTGGGAGGATGAGTATGAAAAGTTGCAAGTGCTTCTGAGGGACATTGTGAAGAGGAAGAGGGAGGAGAACCTGAAGATGGTGTGGCGTCTGAGCCCTGCTCACAGAAAGCTTCAGTCCAGGCTGGACCACATGAGGCGATTCAGAAGGCAACATGAGCAGCTCAGGGCTGTCATTGTTCGTGTGCTGAGGCCTCAGGTAAATTACCTTCAGCATCTGAAGTGGTTTCATTTGAACTGATTTTATTCCATTATTTCCTTTTTAATAAATGAATAATTAACTCTTTTCCTCTAGGTTTCTGCAGTGCCACAACATGCTGCTGGAGAGACAGTTGAGCCTGAAGATATGAAAGTAGCTGGAGTTCTCTTTGATGCCGCTGATGCCAACGCTATTGAAGAGGTCAACCTGGCATATGAGAACGTGAAAGAGGTTGATGGCTTGGATGTGTCTAAGGAAGGTATGGAAGCCTGGGAAGCTGCCATGAAACGCTACGATGAACGCATCGACCGCGTGGAGACCCGTATCACTGCCCGCCTGCGTGATCAGCTGGGAACAGCCAAGAATGCCAACGAGATGTTCCGCATCTTCTCCCGCTTCAATGCTCTCTTTGTGCGCCCCCACATCCGAGGTGCTATTCGGGAGTACCAGACGCAGCTCATTCAGCGCGTGAAAGATGACATAGAGTCTCTGCACGACAAGTTCAAAGTCCAGTATCCTCAGAGCCAGGCTTGTAAGATGAGCCACGTTCGGGACCTGCCGCCTGTGTCCGGCTCCATCATTTGGGCCAAACAGATTGACCGTCAGCTGACTGCGTACATGAAGAGGGTGGAGGATGTTTTGGGAAAAGGCTGGGAGAACCACGTGGAAGGGCTGAAGCTCAAACAGGACGGGGATAGCTTCAGAGCTAAGCTGAACACTCAAGAGATATTTGATGACTGGGCTCGCAAGGTATAAAGCAATGTTGTTTTTTTTTTTTTTTAACCCCTTAGTCTCTAGGCCTATTTTTGAGAACTATGCTGCCCCCGGTACAGGGGCCGCTAGTGATGTAGGTGTTAATTCATCATATTCTTAAACATTTTGAAAATGTCTCAGCTCTGTTTATCTCTTTTTTTTTGTAAACCAGGTGCAGCAGCGTAACCTTGGAGTGTCTGGCCGGATCTTTACCATTGAGAATACTCGTGCTCGTGGAAGGACGGGAAACATGCTCAAACTCAAAGTCAACTTCCTCCCAGAGATCATCACCTTATCCAAAGAAGTCCGCAACCTGAAGTGGTTAAGCTTCCGTGTTCCTTTGGCCATTGTCAACAAAGCCCACCAGGCGAATCAGCTGTACCCATTCGCCATCTCTTTGATTGAAAGCGTGCGCACCTATGAGCGTACTTGTGAGAAAGTGGAGGAGAGGTCCTCCATCTCTCTGCTAGTGGCTGGGCTTAAAAAAGAGGTTCAGGCTCTCATTACTGAGGGCATCACTCTGGTCTGGGAGTCCTACAAGCTGGATCCCTATGTCCAGAGGCTGGCAGAGACCGTCTTCAACTTCCAGGAGAAGGTTGGTCTCATTATTTTAGTTGCTGACTTGTAGTATAAACTAAAGCATAATTAAACAAATTTAACAGATTATCATGACAGTTCTTTTTTTTTTTATTTGACATGTTTGTTTCTGTTGCTCCTTGTTTAGGTTGATGACCTCTTGCTGATTGAGGAGAAAATAGATCTGGAGGTTCGCTCTCTTGACACTTGCATGTTCGACCACAAGACCTTCTCTGACATTCTCAGCCGTGTCCAGAAAGCTGTGGATGACCTCAATCTGCACTCTTATTCTAACTTACCAATTTGGGTCAATAAGCTGGACATTGAGGTATGTATGTTTAAAAAAAAAAAAAATGCTGAGGACACTTCAGCTTTTGATTTATTCTGTAAGGGTCTTCTTGTGTGCTAGGAAACTAGATTTTGTTAATGTTCTGTTAGATTGAACGCATCCTTGGAGTGCGTCTTCAGGCTGGTCTGAAAGCCTGGACCCAGGTGCTTCATGGACAGGTGGAAGACAAAGCTGACGTGGACATGGACACAGAGGCTCCACAAGCCGGTCACAAACCTGGAGGAGAGCCCAAGATCAAGGTAACTTGTGATTAGTTACACTGTAGCTTCATGTCCTGTTTATACCTAAATGCTGGTTCATCACAAATATGGGAGAAACACTGAATATATTGACACACCTGACATTTGTATTTCTTTCTTTTTTTTTTTCTTAGAACATTGTCCATGAGCTGAGGATTACTAACCAGGTGATCTATTTGAATCCACCAATTGAAGACTGCCGCCACAAGCTCTACCAGGAGATGTTTGCTTGGGAGAACATCATCCTTTTTCTGCCCAGGATCCAGAGCCAGAGATACCAGGTAGGCATCTTAAGACAGTTATTGGAGTTACTGGGGAATATTTGTGTTGTATGTCTGGGATAATGACACATATTAATCAAAACATATAGAACAGGTTCTTGAACGTCTTTGCTCAGATGTTGTTGGGTCTATCTAAACCCGTTTATCCTTCCTCATCAGGTGGGTGTGCACTACGAGCTTTCAGAGGAGGAGAAGTTCTACCGTAACACTCTGACCAGGATGCCAGATGGTCCTGCAGCCTTGGAAGAAGCCTACAGTGCAGTAGGGGACATCGTCAGTGAGGTGGAGCAGTACGTAAAGGTAAGAGCCGAGATGTTGTAGCAACAAAATTTAAATTAGTCACTTAATTTTGTGTTAAGGGTTAGTTTTGTTTGATTGGGTAACTTAAACTTACAGGTTCTTTCTTTGTTTCCCATTTCCAGGTGTGGCTGCAGTACCAGTGTCTGTGGGATATGCAAGCTGAAAACATCTACAACCGTCTTGGTGAAGACCTCACCAAGTGGCAGGCCCTCCTGGTCCAGATCCGCAAAGCACGTGGAACTTTTGACAATGCAGAGACTCGCAAAGAATTTGGACCTGTGGTCATTGATTATGGCAAGGTAAAGATCCACAGATGTAGGAGTTTGATTTTCTCTCAGAGACAAACTTTTAAAAATACCTGTAGACAATTTTTATTTTGCAAAATAAATTAAAATGTAGTTCAAAGATTGTTTTTTAAAATTATTTTAGGGGAATTTTTTCCCCTGTTTCTTAGAATGAAGTGATATTTCCTTCAACACTCTAATATCTTTGTTTTTCCATATTAAATATTTGTATTCAATCCTGTCAACAGGTTCAGTCTAAGGTGAACTTGAAATACGACTCCTGGCACAAAGAAGTCCTGAGCAAGTTTGGTCAGATGCTCGGCCAAAACATGCAGGACTTTCATGCTCAGATCTCGAAGGTAAAGTATGATTAAAAAAAAGTTATCAAGTTACAGCATTGATGCTAAAACTGTATATATATTATTTTCCTCCTACACGTTTTCTTGATCCTCATCAGTCTCGACAAGATCTTGAACAACATTCTGTGGACACAGCTAGCACCTCAGATGCTGTTGAATTCATAACATATGTCCAGACTCTGAAGCGCAAGATTAAACAGTTTGAGAAAAATGTGGAAGTAAGTAATCACATTTAGTATCCTCTTATTTTCAATTAATTCTTTAAAAAATTAAGTTCTAATCTTCTCCCATCGTTGTACTTGTAGTTGTTTCGTAACGGACAGCGTTTGCTGGAGAAGCAACGGTTCCAGTTCCCTCCATCTTGGCTCTACATTGACAACATTGAAGGTGAATGGGGTGCGTTCAGTGACATAATGAAGCGCAAAGACACTGCTATTCAGCAACAAGTGGCCAACCTTCAGATGAAGATTGTCCAAGAGGACAAAGCTGTGGAGAACCGCACGACTGACTTGCTTAATGACTGGGAGAAGACCAAACCTGTTGCTGTAAGCAGATCTTTTCTCCAAACAACAAAAAGAGGGGAAAGAAAACCACAAGTTTATTTGAATGTCTGACACTTTGGTTCTGTAGGGTAACCTTCGTCCAGAGGAGGCTCTTCAATCTCTGACAATCTACGAAGGCAACTTCAGTCGTCTGAAGATTGAAAGAGAGAAGTGTGCTCGTGCGAAAGAGGCCCTGGAGCTCACTGACACTGGTCTGCTCAGTGGGAGTGAAGAGAGAGTGCAGGTAATGTCTGAATGCATTGAACACATATAACAAATCAATTGTTGATTGAGTAGTTACTTGAAATACAAATAAATTGAATTTACTCGTTAGCTGTACCTCCTAATTGCACCGTTTTCTATTTTTAACCTAACCTAATCTTAAATGTGTTTGTCTTTTGACATGGTTCTACCTTTCTTGGTGTCAGGTGGCTCTGGAGGAGCTACATGACCTGAAAGAGGTGTGGTCTGAGCTGTCAAAGGTGTGGGAACAGATCGACCAAATGAAAGAGCAGCCATGGGTTTCTGTGCAGCCTCGCAAGGTACCACAAACAAACAGTTATTCCTGCTGCCTTAGAGTTATTTGTCAAATTCTGCAGGGACAACAACTGTATTTGTATTTTATGTGCGCAGCTTCGCCAAAGTCTGGATGGGCTTCTTAACCAGCTGAAGAACTTCCAAGCAAGACTGAGACAATATGCATCCTATGAGTATGTTCAGAGGCTGCTTAAGGGATACTTGAAGGTTAGAACTTGTTGCTCCTAAATATATTTTTTGACTCATAAGGGGGATAAAAAGTTATTCACTGGCATTTTCTTCTCCCTCTAGGTCAACATGTTGGTGATTGAGCTTAAATCAGAGGCTCTCAAGGATCGCCACTGGAAGCAGCTGATGAAGCGCCTACATGTGAACTGGGTCCTCTCAGAGCTGACCCTGGGACAGATCTGGGATGTGGATCTGCAGAAGAATGAGATGGTGGTGAAAGATGTTCTCCTGGTAGCTCAAGGAGAGATGGCCTTGGAGGAGTTCCTTAAACAGGTGAAGAGGAGGAGTTCAAAAGAGCTCAGCAGCTTTTTTTTCTTTACATCTACAGCTTTCAGTGAATGAATTACTTGAATGTTTTTGATTTTTTTCAGATTCGTGAAGTGTGGAACTCGTATGAACTTGACTTGGTGAACTACCAAAACAAGTGCCGTCTGATTAGAGGCTGGGATGACCTCTTCAACAAAGTCAAGGAACACATCAACAGTGTCTCTGCCATGAAGCTGTCTCCTTACTACAAGGTAAACAGATTTAAACACTGTTAGTTAGAATGATGGTTTTCAAATGTTTTGTTGTTTCATAATTAATTCCCCCACCCCCCAAATGTCAGGTTTTTGAGGAAGATGCCCTGAGCTGGGAGGACAAACTCAACCGTATCATGGCCCTCTTTGACGTATGGATTGATGTTCAGCGCCGCTGGGTTTATTTGGAAGGCATCTTCACAGGAAGTGCTGACATTAAACATCTGCTGCCTGTAGAAACCCAGAGATTCCAGAGGTAAACTCAGGACACTTAGCTCAATAAAATGTATGTGGAGAAAATGCTATAAATTTTATCAGCACAGAAGAGACTTTTAATAAATAAAATAAGTTAATTTCCAGACTTTACATCTAGTGTTGGGACACTCTTGTTAAATCTTCATTCACTGCAGCATTTTCTGTCTTTATCCTGCAGCATCAGCACAGAGTTCTTGGCACTGATGAAGAAGGTGACAAAGTCTCCTTTGGTGATGGATGTGCTGAACATACAGGGGGTGCAGAGATCCCTGGAGCGACTGGCTGACCTGCTGGGAAAAATCCAAAAAGCACTTGGAGAGTATCTGGAGAGGGAGAGATCTTCATTTCCAAGGTAGGAAAAAGTTCCAGAGGTAGAGCAAGCAGGTGGAGGGAATTTATATTATTAAAATGCATGATCCTAATTACATTAGGAGGTCAATGATGATGATGTTTCATACTAAAACAAAACTGAATTTGATGTGCTGATTTAAATGTTCAAGTGTATTAAACTTTTTTTTGTTGACAGGTTCTACTTCGTTGGAGATGAGGACTTGCTTGAGATCATCGGCAACAGCAAGAATGTGGCCAAGCTCCAGAAGCACTTCAAGAAGATGTTTGCCGGCGTCTCCAGCATCCTGCTCAATGAGGACAACACTGAGGTGCTGGGAATCTCCTCCCGTGAGGGAGAGGAGGTACTCTACAAGACACCAGTCTCCATCACACAGCACCCAAAGATCAATGAGTGGCTCACACTGGTGGAGAAGGAAATGAGAGTGACCCTGGCCAAGCTGCTTGCTGAGTCAGTCACTGAGGTCACAGCCTTCAATAAGGGCACAGCCATCGACCTGAACCAGTACATCAACTGGATTGATCGTTACCAGGTTGGCATCCAACAAATGATGTTATTGATTGACAGTTATACAAACATAAAAATCTGCTTCTGTCTTCATTTCACTTTATTGTTGTCTTTGCTCTACAGGCCCAGCTGGTGGTCCTGTCCACCCAGATTGCCTGGTCTGAGAACATCGAGTCGGCCTTGACCACCATCTCTGGTGGCGGGGACATGTCACCCATGCAGGGAGTGCAGTCAAACGTGGAGGCCACTCTCAACGTGTTGGCTGACACCGTCCTGATGGAGCAACCTCCTCTCCGCCGGAGGAAACTGGAACACCTGGTTAGGATTTTATTTTTTTATTTTTTTGTGAAATTGACATTTATTGGATTGTAGTAGAGTGTACGTGTAATATACAACTATGTAAACAAAACATTAAAAGATAAAACAATTAGATCATCCCACTGTCAGACTTGGTTACTCATGAAACAGTTTTCTTTTTTAAATATGTTCTGAGAAAACAATATTTTATGATGATGAATTGTCCTAAATTTCCTTGTGCCCCATTCTCAGATCACAGAGTTGGTGCACCAGCGTGATGTGACCAGGACTCTAATCAAGAACAAAATTGACAACCCCAAGTCCTTTGAGTGGCTCAGCCAGATGCGCTTCTACTTTGACCCCAAGCAGACAGACGTCCTGCAGCAGCTGTCCATTCAGATGGCCAATGCCAAGTTCAACTACGGCTTTGAGTACTTGGGTGTTCAGGACAAACTTGTCCAGACTCCACTGACAGACCGCTGCTATCTGACCATGACCCAAGCTCTAGAGGCACGACTTGGAGGATCACCATTTGGTATGTAAATTGAATAGAGGTTTTTTTTTTTTTTTTTCCAATAAATTGATAATTTATTTTCTTTAATAGTGTTTCGTATTAAATACTAAACATTATTGAATGTGAACTGCCTCCAGGTCCCGCTGGCACAGGAAAGACTGAATCAGTAAAAGCCCTCGGTCACCAGCTTGGCCGCTTTGTGTTGGTCTTCAACTGTGACGAAACCTTCGACTTCCAGGTACATGACTGTAGAGATATAGTTTCACAAATCTTAAAACATTAGTATTAATTGTTTTGTTATTGAATTGTGTACATTTTAAAATATTTTTCTTTCTTCTTTTTCTCAGGCTATGGGCCGTATTTTCGTGGGTCTGTGCCAGGTGGGAGCCTGGGGCTGCTTCGATGAGTTCAATCGTCTGGAAGAGAGAATGCTGTCTGCCGTCTCCCAGCAGGTCCAGTACATCCAGGTGGCCCTGAGGGAACACAGCAACCCCAACAGAGACAAGAGTATGTAACAATGTTAGATTTATTTATATTTTTTATAAAATATTTATACATTTGAAAAATCACATTGAAGTACTTTTTAACAGCAGCAGATTAACTGATTTTAGTTCACAATATGAGGCTGACATCAAAACTAATTTTCTTTATTCAGTATCTTGAGAGGATATTAAGTATTTTTACCTTCCAATGTATTGTCCACATGTCATGCTAAACACAAACTAAATGTCTGAAAATACTTCATTATGTAACAAGTATTGTTGTCTCAGGTGTGTCTGTCACTACGGAGCTCCTGAACAAGCAGGTGAAGGTGAGCCCAGACATGGCCATCTTCATCACCATGAACCCTGGCTACGCTGGCCGTTCCAACCTGCCCGACAACCTGAAGAAGCTGTTCCGCAGCTTGGCCATGACGAAGCCCGACCGTCAGCTCATTGCACAGGTCATGCTGTACTCACAAGGTTTCCGAACAGCTGAGATCCTCGCCAAGAAGATTGTACCCTTCTTTAAGTGTGTATCGTGTGTGTGAAGCGAATTGAAATAATTTTGAGGCTATAGAGTGTTTTTTACGTTGTTGTTGTTTCTCCCTCTGATCTATTCTCTTCATTTTCAGACTGTGCGATGAGCAGCTGTCATCCCAGAGCCATTATGACTTTGGTCTCCGTGCCCTGAAGAGCGTGCTGATCAGTGCTGGCAATGTCAAGCGTGAGCGCATCCAGAAAATCAAAAGGGAGAAGCATGAGCGTGGAGAGGATGTCGATGAGAATGAGATTGCTGAGAACCTTCCTGAACAGGAGGTACCAAAACAGTCTAACCATGAAATTTGAAGTTCAATCAAGTTGTATTTAGTTTTGGCAGATTTGATTTGAGTAAGTTTGTTTCCATCTGCTTTAGATCTTGATCCAGAGTGTGTGTGAGACCATGGTCCCTAAGCTGGTGGCTGAAGACATCCCTCTGCTGTTCAGCCTGCTGTCGGATGTCTTCCCTGGAGTCCAGTACATGCGTGGAGAGATGACTGCTCTAAGGGAGGAGCTCAAGAAGGTCTGCACAGAGATGTACCTCACCTACGGAGACGGTGACGATGTTGGCAGCATGTGGGTGGAGAAGGTAGGAAGATAAATGTTGACAGCTATGTATCTAGTAAAATGTACTACATCTTAAGGTTCAAATCAAGATTGGTACTTAAAATTGCTGTTTGACACCACTACCAGGTGCTCCAGCTCTACCAGATCACACAGATCAACCACGGTCTGATGATGGTGGGTCCTTCTGGCAGTGGCAAGACTATGGCATGGAGGGTGCTGCTCAAAGCCCTGGAGAGGCTGGAGGGTGTTGAGGGTGTGGCCCACATTATCGACCCCAAGGCCATCAGCAAAGACCACCTTTATGGAACCCTCGACCCCAACACACGAGAATGGACCGACGGCTTGTTCACTCACATCCTCAGGAAGTAAGTTGAGTTTAATCATTTAAAAAAAATGTTGCTAAGTATGACGTTTTTAAAAGTAACTTTTGTTAAATACCTTTTTCTTAAATTTCAGGATCATTGACAATGTTAGAGGTGAACTGCAGAAGCGTCAGTGGATCATTTTTGACGGTGACGTCGACCCAGAGTGGGTTGAAAATCTGAACTCAGTACTAGATGACAACAAGCTGCTCACTCTGCCAAATGGCGAGCGTCTCAGCTTACCACCAAATGTAAGAGCACAGCACTTTGATCTCAGACAACTGTTTGTAACAACACGCTTATTTACCTTTAACTTTTCTTTCTGTCCAGGTGCGTGTGATGTTTGAAGTGCAGGACCTGAAGTATGCAACCCTTGCCACTGTGTCTCGCTGTGGCATGGTCTGGTTCAGTGAGGATGTCCTCAGCACTGACATGATCTTCAACAACTTCCTGTTCCGCCTTCGCAGCATCCCCTTGGATGAGGGAGAGGATGAGGCTCAGCGCAACAGGAAAGGCACAGAAGATGAGGAGGAGACTGCTTCTCCAATGCTGCAGGTCCTTAAAAGAGCAGAAAACACACAATAAAAAACATCAACTATCAAACATTTGAGCTATACTGATGTTTGTGTGTTTTAAATTAGATCCAGAGAGATTCTGCTGCAATCCTGCAGCCGTACTTCACCTCCACAGGCCTAGTGATCAAGGCCTTGGAGCACGCCTCAAAGATGGAGCACATCATGGACTTCACCCGCCTGCGTTGTTTGGGCTCACTGTTCTCAATGCTGCACCAAGCCTGTCGTAATGTGGCTCTGTACAACAACAACCACCCAGATTTCCCCATGCCCATTGACCAGCTGGAGAGATACATGCAGGTGGAGTTCTGTGCTCTGTTCTTACAGTAAACCTACAGTATGGTTAGTTGATGTAATAATTGAACATTTAAGTTCTTAAAACTGACTTACTTTCTTCGTTTTTTGTTTCTCCCACAGAGGTATTTGATCTATGCCGTGCTCTGGTCCTTCTCTGGTGATGGACGGTTAAAGATGAGGGCAGAGCTCGGGGAATACATCCGTCGCATCACCACTGTGCCCCTCCCCTCCACTCCCAATGTTCCCATCATTGACTATGAGGTTATAAGATCTACTGGTCATTTTTTTCTCCTATTTAAAGTCAGGAAAAGCTTAAAAATGACCAAAAAAATGTTTTTATACTTGTTTAGGTGTGCATCTCAGGTGAGTGGCAGTCCTGGCAGGGCAAGGTGCCCCAAATTGAAGTGGAAACCCACAAAGTGGCATCCCCAGATGTTGTCGTTCCTACCCTGGACACAGTTCGCCATGAAGCTTTGCTTTACACATGGCTAGCAGAGCACAAACCACTGGTACTGTGTGGACCCCCTGGTTCTGGAAAGACAATGACGCTGTTCAGTGCCCTCAGGGCTTTGCCTGACATGGAGGTGAGGCTGAACTAAACCGGACTTTTTTAGTTTTACTGCAATGTGCATTTTACAGATTTGATTTTGTGTCAAATTATTAGGAACACAATGACTAAAATTAGGGAAGTTAATGCTTGTAATTTTCATATTATCTATCGGCTTTCTGTCAGGTTGTTGGTCTGAACTTCTCCAGTGCCACCACTCCCGAGCTCCTGTTGAAGACCTTTGACCACTACTGTGAGTACCGTCGCACCCCTAATGGCGTGGTCCTCGCCCCAGTCCAGCTGGGCAAATGGCTGGTGTTGTTCTGTGATGAGATCAATCTGCCAGACATGGACAAGTATGGGACACAAAGAGTCATCTCCTTCCTCAGACAGGTATGATAAAATATTAGTATAGATACTACCACAGTTGTGATAACTCTTTGAACTGTTATTGTTTACATATAATATATAAAACTGTGTCAAATGTTTAAATCCTCATGTTTTTGTAGATGGTAGAACATGGAGGCTTCTATCGCACTTCAGACCAGACTTGGGTTAAACTGGAGAGGATTCAGTTTGTTGGAGCCTGTAATCCTCCCACTGATCCTGGCAGAAAACCCCTCACACACAGGTGCAATATTCACCATTTACAGCCAGTTTGATCACTAAAGTTATTCACAGCGATGCTTTAAATGAAGCTGCTACAACATTAAAAATATTGTGTATGATAAGTTCTAACAGTGTTGGTTTGTCACCAGGTTCCTGCGACATGTTCCTGTGGTGTATGTGGACTATCCAGGCCCGGCCTCTCTGACCCAGATTTATGGAACTTTCAACCGTGCCATGTTGCGTCTCATCCCATCACTGCGAACTTACGCCGAACCTCTTACTGCTGCAATGGTTGAATTCTACACCATGTCTCAGGTAGAGGACATAACTCAATGTTGATATAGTGTGCAGTATTTTACATCCTTACTAATTTGTTTGCATAATTTATTTCACCTCAGGAGCGGTTCACCCAGGACATTCAGCCTCACTACATCTACTCTCCGAGAGAGATGACCCGCTGGGTGAGAGGCATCTTTGAGGCCCTGCGCCCACTTGAGACTCTACCTGTTGAGGGTCTCATCCGCATCTGGGCACATGAAGCTCTTCGTCTCTTTCAGGATAGGTAGGTTAAATAAAGTTTACTACCTTATTGACCCTTTTTGAATAAACATTTTAAGAGGGATCAAATGGAATGATTCTGTGGTTGTTTTTTAGGCTTGTAGGTGATGATGAAAGGAGGTGGACAGATGAAAACATTGATGTTGTTGCTCTTAAACATTTCCCCAACATCGATAAGGAGAAAGCTCTGAACAGACCTATCCTCTACAGCAACTGGCTCTCCAAGGTCAATTAGAGATGGGATTATTTTGAGATTCTAAATGATGAGAAATTACCTCAAGCTTTTAGTCCACTTTTATTGACTGCCTTGGCTTTCTGTGTGCAGGATTACATCCCAGTAGAACAGGAGGAACTGAGGGACTACGTGAAAGCCCGTCTGAAGGTCTTCTATGAGGAGGAGCTGGATGTTCCTCTGGTGCTCTTCAATGAGGTGTTGGACCACGTCCTCAGAATTGATCGGTGAGTAATATCTTCTGAAACTTGTGTTAACAGCGTTGTTCATCAGTTCTTGGAAATATCGAAATCTGAATTTCCTGATTTAGAGTAAATTACAAACATTTATATCCTTTTCCTTTTGCAGAATCTTCCGTCAGCCACAGGGCCATCTCCTGTTGATCGGTGTAAGCGGAGCAGGAAAGACCACACTTTCTCGCTTTGTGGCCTGGATGAACGGACTTAGTGTCTATCAGATCAAGGTTGGTAAACTATATGTCAAATTTATTTAGTTATATTGCTACATTTTCCTGTCTGTTCATTGATTATTGTTTTTGTCTTTAAAGGTGCACAGGAAATACACTGGTGAGGACTTTGATGAAGACCTGCGCACAGTGCTGCGGCGCTCAGGTTGCAAGAATGAAAAGATTGCCTTCATTATGGATGAATCCAACGTGCTGGACTCTGGATTCCTTGAGAGAATGAACACACTGCTGGCCAACGGAGAGGTAACTTGGAGCCATTATTTGTTGTTTTGCACCAAGTGTGTCCTTTATGTAAAGTGTTCTGTACTCAGTGAGGAAAACAAACACTGCGTTTTGATTTCTAGATCATGAATATGCTCATGTTTTCTGAGCATAATGTTTTGGTTCTTATGTTAATTATGTCTGTCTTTTTGTAGGTTCCTGGTCTGTTTGAGGGAGATGAGTATGCTACCCTAATGACTCAGTGTAAGGAGGGAGCCCAGAAAGAGGGGCTGATGCTTGACACTCATGAGGAGCTGTACAAGTGGTTCACCAGCCAAGTTATCAGAAACCTTCATGTAGTTTTCACCATGAACCCCTCATCAGAAGGCTTAAAGGACAGGGCTGCCACATCTCCTGCCCTCTTCAACAGGTACAGACTATTGTGAAGAAAGGGAAATGGGAACCACTGAAAGGGAAGCATTTTTTTGTATTTATTGCAAACTTTCCTCTGTGTTAGGTGTGTATTGAACTGGTTCGGAGACTGGTCAACAGAGGCACTTTATCAGGTGGGCAAGGAGTTCACCAGCAAGATGGATCTGGAGAAGCCCAACTACAAGGTGCCAGACTACATGCCCATTGTCTACGACAAACTTCCCCAACCACCTTCTCACCGTGAGGCCATTGTCAACGGCTGTGTGTTCGTACATCAGACTCTTCACCAGGTAGGAAGGAAGTTCGCTGTAGTGGTTAATGTTCTATTTAACACCTCTGCTTTTACTTAACTAATGCTTGTTCCCAAATCTTTCAGGCTAACAACCGTCTAGCTAAGCGCGGTGGTCACACCATGGCTATTACTCCCCGCCACTACCTTGACTTCATCAACCAGTACGCCAACCTGTTTAATGAGAAACGCAGTGAGTTGGAGGAGCAGCAGATGCATCTGAACGTTGGTCTCCGCAAGATCAAGGAAACTGTCGACCAGGTACATTACTCTTGCATTTTCTTAATGCCATATTAGTACAGGAAATCCTCAAAATCAATCAATTGGGGTACCTGAAAGTATGTTTTGTCCATACTTTGTTTGATCAGTTTCCTGATTGTATTTATGTTGCCTCATTAAGGTGGAGGAACTTCGTCGTGATCTGAGAATCAAGAGTCAGGAGTTGGAGGCCAAGAATGCAGCTGCCAATGACAAGCTGAAGAAGATGGTCAAAGACCAGCAAGAAGCTGAGAAGAAAAAAGTACATGCCTGTCTTACAACTTTTTTTCTTCTTCTTCATCATCTATTAACCCTGCAGTCTTTTGAGGTGTTTTGGTGAATTTCATTGGATTTTATGTTTTCCTTTCTGATTCCAGGTGATGAGTCAGGAAATCCAGGAAGCTGTGTACAAGCAGCAGGAAGTGATCAAAGACAAACAGCTGAGAGTCAAACAGGACCTGGACCAGGTGGAGCCTGCTGTGATCGAGGCTCAGAATGGTAAAGTGTCTTTTTGTAAAACATGTTCTTTTAATTGGTCTTGAAGATGTCTGTCCAATTGTTTTCTGTTAAACCCACACTGCAGCCTTTGCATAGTTTTGTTAGTATGATGATTTTCTGCTAACATCCACCCCCCATCATTGCCCCTTCCTTGTCGTCATCCGTATTTTTGTTCACTTGATGTTGATAGCTGTTAAGTCTATTAAGAAGCAGCACCTGGTGGAGGTGCGTTCCATGGCCAACCCCCCCGCAGCCGTGAAGTTGGCTCTGGAGTCCATCTGCTTGCTCCTTGGGGAGAGCACAACAGACTGGAAGCAGATCCGTTCCATCATCATGAGAGAGAACTTCATCCCCACCATTGTTAACTTCTCTGCTGAAGAGATCAGGTGAAATAAGAGAACTAGCTTTATAGTTGCTTATTAAAATGCTTTTTCTCTCTCTCTCTCTCTTCTGTATGTTTCAAACTTTCCCCCTCCTTCTTTTCTCCGGTGGTTTTCTTATAAACACATTCCTCCTCCTCCTTTATTAGCTGTGAGTTCTATTAAGCGGCAGCATCTAGTAGAAGTACGGGCTATGACCAATCCCCCAGCTGCAGTCAAACTGGCCCTGGAGTCTATCTGCCTATTGCTGGGCGAGGAGACCAATGACTGGAAAAAAATCAGACAAGTTATTATCAGGGATAATTTCATCAGCAGCATAGTCAACTTTTCCTCTGAGGAAATGAGGTACTAGTGTCAGAACGAAGGTTTTGTCTTTATGTAATGAACCTCAATCACCACAATCAGGAGATGTGATTGAAAGTTGATTTTTATATCTGACATTTATCGTAATCGTTTGATTTTGAATCACAGCATAGGCTGAAGGTATCAGCTTCTATGTTCATTTGTGGTGAGTTTTGAAAAGAGAATACCCAATATAACATTAAAACAATCCTGCACAAAATCCCAAGAAATTTACTTTGATTTATTATCCTTTGTAACAGAAACATTTTACCAAGTAAATTGCAGCTGTGTGTTAACTTTACTTTATCTAGTGACTCCATTCGTGAGAAGATGAAGAAAAACTACCTCTCCAACCCAAGCTACAACTATGACCAAGTCAACAGAGCTTCCCTGGCCTGTGGACCTATGGTGAAATGGGCAATTGCTCAGGTATGACACCTAAATAATCAGAAAATTAGGATGATACCTGGTTAGAATGCTCTTCTAATGGGGAACATGGTCTACCAATCCTCTAGCTGAATTATGCTGACATGCTGAAGCGCGTGGAGCCTCTTCGCAATGAACTGCAGAAGCTTGAGGATGATGCAAAGGACAATAAGACAAAGGCAGAAGAGGTGGAGCAGATGATCAGGGACTTGGAGGCTAGCATTGCCCGCTACAAAGAGGAGTATGCTGTCCTTATCTCTGAGGCTCAGGCCATCAAGGCTGATCTAGCTGCAGTTGAGGCAAAGGTAACTTTTCTTTAAATCTGACTCTGATTCCTACATATCAGCTATTTCAGTTCTGTTCAAAACTGAAAGTTCTGGATTAATTTTCTTATATATTTTGCTCTCTACTTTCAGGTGAATCGCAGCACAGCATTGCTTAAGAGTCTGTCAGCTGAGAGAGAGCGCTGGGAGAAGACCAGCGAAACATTCAAGAACCAGATGTCTACCATCGCCGGAGACTGCCTGCTCTCAGCAGCATTCATTACTTACGCTGGTTACTTTGATCAGCAGATGAGACAGAACCTGTTTACTACTTGGTCTCATCACCTGCAGCAGGCTAACATTCAGGTACTTGAAACTCTGGTCCACATAGTCTTTATGTCTTTAAACTTAATAAATGTGTAGAAGAATAATCAATCATTTAGCTTTTATTATGGTATTTTTGTTTTGGTCTTTTTTCAGTAGTAGCATTTCTTAGCCTCTGTGTAATTTTAAAATCTGAATCCATATGATGCAATTCTCAACTCTCACAACTCTAAATTTATCTTCCAGTTCCGTACGGACATAGCAAGAACTGAGTACCTGTCCAACGCAGATGAAAGACTTCGCTGGCAAGCAAACTCCCTCCCAGCTGATGACCTTTGTACTGAAAATGCCATCATGCTCAAACGTTTCAACCGGTTAGTGTCTGTGTTTCCATCAGGGAGCCTAAAATAATATATCTTTAAAAGTTTTTGTTATATTTGTGTTAAATCTTGGTCTGCCTTTGCTGTTTTAGATACCCGCTGATAATTGATCCATCAGGCCAAGCCACAGAGTTCATAATGAATGAGTACAAAGACCGCAAAATCACCAGAACCAGCTTCTTGGATGACGCCTTCAGGAAGAACCTGGAGAGCGCGTTGCGTTTCGGAAACCCATTGCTGGTCCAGGTAAAACTTCTCTGAAGCATTATATTGTCATTGCTACGTGATCAAAGTCCATTGCTGTCATATTCAACATGTGCTTATTTCTTGTCATTTCTTCTTTTTGTAAGGATGTGGAAAGCTACGACCCCATCCTAAACCCAGTGCTAAACAGGGAGGTGCGCAGAACAGGAGGACGTGTTCTCATCACCCTTGGAGACCAGGACATCGATCTGTCACCATCATTTGTAATCTTCCTCTCCACACGAGACCCAACAGTAAGGAGGCTTGATCCGAGTCATTGTTTGCTTGTGACTGAAAATCAAACTGGATAGATGTAAAGATGGGATTTTAATATTCTATGTCTTGTTTATGCAGGTTGAGTTCCCACCAGACTTATGTTCTCGTGTTACGTTTGTTAACTTCACCGTGACACGCAGCAGTCTTCAGAGTCAGTGTCTCAACGAGGTCTTAAAGGCGGAGAGACCTGATGTGGATGAGAAACGCTCTGATCTCCTAAAACTGCAGGGTAAGATGGAAACAAACAAAACCTTGTCTAATGATGAAGGTGTTTCAGGGAAACAATCATCAAATAACTCTCTTTTTGTCACCTTCAGGTGAGTTCCAGCTCCGGCTTCGCCAGCTGGAAAAATCCCTGCTGCAGGCCCTCAATGAGGTCAAGGGTCGCATCCTTGATGACGACACAATCATCACCACCCTGGAAAACTTGAAGAAAGAGGCAGCTGAGGTGACCAGGAAGGTGGAGGAAACGGATATCGTCATGGCTGAGGTGGAGGCAGTGTCACAACAATACTTGTCTCTGTCTTCTGCCTGCAGCAGCATCTACTTCACCATGGAGGCTCTCAACCAGGTCTGATTACATCTCACTTGGTTTAATCATTTAATCTTATGACTCGTTTTTTTTCTAATCACTCATTTGCTTCAAAAATTGAACCTCGAACACAGATCCACAAGAATGATTAAATTCAGGCCTACAAATCCTCTAACTTCTCATTTAAATCTTCTTTTCAGATGCATTTCCTCTACCAGTACTCTCTCCACTTCTTCCTGGATACATACCACACAGTGCTGTATGAGAATGCCAACCTCAAGGGCATTAGTGATCACTCGCAGAGACTCGCTCTGATCACCAAGGACCTGTTCCAGGTTTGAAGCACAACCATTCAAATTAAAACAGTTTTTCAGTGTAAAGCATGCATCAGACATGTAAGTCTGCTTTGTGTGGAATTAGGTGGTGTTCAACAGAGTTGCCAGAGGTATGCTTCACCAGGATCACATTACCTTTGCCATGCTGCTGGCTAAGATCAGCCTGAAGGGCATGATGAGGTAAAGATGTCCAAATTAAACAAACTCCTTTTTTACATAGAACATAGCTGCTTGTGCATGAAATCATTGAAGTTCTAATTTATCTCATTTTTTTTAGTGAACCATCATATGATGCAGAATTCCAGCACTTCCTGCGTGGTAAGGAGATTGTGCTGACAGGTACTGCTCTGCCTAAGGTAAAAGGTTTAACCACTGACCAGTGTGAGGCAATGGTCCGACTCAACCGCCTGCCAGCATTCAAGGACTTGGTGGACAAAGTTGAGGCTGATGAGGTGAGTAATGAGAAGGGTTGTGAAAACTGTACTCTGATCAGTCGATACAGAAAGATATGGTTTGATATAAATATGTTCTTGAGGTAAAAATCTACTCCTTTTGATGAGTAGTTTTTATGATTAAAAATACAGTTCAGAGAGGGACATTGTTGCATTTCTATTGCACAATATTTGCAGGGTAAACTATTTTTTTTTTTCAGAATCAACCACAAACTTGAAAAATTAAACGTTTCTAAATAACAAATGATAGTATGACAAATAACTGTTCAGGAAAGGTTCTAGGACAGTTCAAATATTAGCCAATTACTGCTTACTAATAAGGGTCAGAAGAGACCCAACTCATTTATGCCGTTTAAGTGCATTACTGAAATGCTTTGGTAATCATAAGACAACTAAACACTTGAATCTCTCGGCCCATGTGTTTGAAAGGAAGAGTTTTAGGTAGTTGGCCTTTTTGGTTTAAAAAACTCATAAAATACTATGTTCTATAACAATTTTCTATTAAACGGGTACATTTAAAAGTAAACATTTTTTGCTTTGTTTTGTTACCTCAGCAATTCTTCATGTGGATTGAGAGCAACACTCCAGAGCTGGCTGTTCCTTATCTGTGGTCAGAGGAGAAGCAGTCAAGTGAGAACTTAGTCATATTTGTGAATTATGCACAACAGCTACAGTAGCTGGATTATCTCTGTACATGACTGGTATCTTTCCCGGTTCAGCTTCCATTGGTCAGGCAGTGCACCAGCTGTTGCTGATCCAGGCCTTCCGTCCTGACCGCCTGCTGGCCATGTCCCACATCTTTGTCTCAAAAGTACTGGGAGAATCGTTCATGAACATCATTGAGCAGCCTCTTGACCTGGCTAATATTGTGGACAGTGAGGTATTGTCATAAATATTAATATTTTCCATTTCTATATCTGCTGGAAAGGAAACCACAGAAAAGTCACACATCAGATAATGTAAATCCATACAGTAAGGCCCCAACTGAGCTGTAATAAGAATCACACTACCGTTCTGCCTGTCATTAAATATTTCTTTTGTATCTTTTGTTTTTAATTAAGGGTATTTTGCCACTAGAATTGTATGAAATGTCACAGACGTCTCTGCTCTTGTGTCCACAGGTGAAGCCCAGCACTCCAGTGTTGATGTGTTCTGTACCAGGTTATGATGCAAGCGGCCTCGTCAGAGATCTGGCTGCTGAGCAGAACAAACAGATCACCTCTGTTTCTATTGGTAAGACATGCAACCTTCATCTCTTGGCTCAAACAGTTAAACATTTTTGTGTGTGTTTATGACCTGAATCAAAAGTTCAGGAGGGATATTTTACATCTTCGCACACATCCATCATTCACAGGTTCAGCTGAAGGTTTTAATAAGGCTGACAGAGACATCAACACTGCTGTCAAGTCTGGCAGGTGACTAATGTTGATTGTGTTTCATTAGAGTGCATTTTCTTTTCTTGTGCTTGTATTCCAATGGTGTTTTTTTGTATTATTTTCTAGGTGGGTGATGCTGGAGAATGTCCACCTGGCCCCTGGCTGGCTGATGCAGCTGGAGAAGAAGCTTCACTCCATGCAGCCTCATGCCAGCTTCAGGCTTTTCCTCACAATGGAGATCAACCCCAAGGTGCAGTTGCTTATAAAGATATTTCCAACATCTAAAAATCTGTTTTGCATTAAACAATTATCAGTCTTAATTCTGCAGTTCCTGTTTTTATTACTTTTTTCCTCCTCTCCCTGCTAGGTCCCAGTGAATCTGCTCCGCGCAGGTCGTATATTTGTGTTTGAGCCTCCTCCTGGTGTTAAGGCTAACATGCTTAGAACCTTAAGCGGCATTCCCGTGGCCCGCATGTGCAAGGTGACCAGAACAGACACTTCAAAACAATTAGTAAATAACCTTCAACACTGTCTGCACAGTTGCTAATTGTTTTTTCACGTCTCTGCAGGCTCCCAATGAGCGTGCACGTCTCTACTTCCTCCTGGCCTGGTTCCACGCCGTCATCCAAGAGCGGCTGCGTTACGCTCCACTCGGCTGGTCCAAGAAATACGAGTTTGGAGAGTCTGACCTCCGCTCTGCTTGCGATACCATCGACACCTGGTTGGATGACACTGCTAAGGTTAAAAATAACTTTGGAAATCATACAAATATTTACTATTTCAGCAAAAATAATAATTTTATTGCTAACTGAAACATCAACCGATGTCTTCAAACTGTTAAATCCAAAAAGTTAAACCAAATTTGTGAATTTAACTTTGTTACACCAACTCACAGGGTCGCCAGAACATCGCTCCAGACAAGATCCCCTGGGCGGCTCTGAAGACCCTGATGGCCCAGTCCATCTATGGTGGCCGCATTGACAACGAGTTTGACCAGCGGCTGCTCATCACCTTCCTGGAGCGGATCTTCACCAAAGGAAGCTTTGACAGCGAGTTCAAACTGGCTCTGAAGGTTGACGGACAGAAGGACATCAAGATGCCTGATGGCATTCGGTCAGTAACGCTCCTTTGTGAAATCAAATGTTTCTAAGCTCATTTATCTAATGACTTTATACCCATAAAAATGGTTTTGTTTCAGACGTGAGGAGTTCATGCACTGGGTAGAGATGCTTCCTGACACTCAGACTCCATCTTGGTTGGGGCTGCCAAGCAATGCAGAGAAGGTTTTGCTCACCACTCAGGGTACGTCTCAACTGCTGAGCTACATTGTCTAAAGTCTGGTGTTTTTACAGTTTCAGAACAGCAACATTCTCAATTATTATTTTTCCACTTTTTTATTTTTTACAGAATGAATCATTGACCAAATCTCTCTTTTCTAGTGTCAAACTCTAACTAAAACAGGTCATTTATTGAGAACTCAAGATCTTGCATTCTTTTCATCTGTATTCATCAGATTACTGTGTGTAGTAGCAAAGAACATGAAGGCTTTCTCTGATCATTTCTCATCATCATGTTTTTCTTTGTTCCACTTAGTTCTCTCTGGTTTTGTATCTACTCCCTAGTTATGTCATATAGTCTAGCTGTGGTCAATGGAGGCGTATTTTATGATGCTCTACTTGAAGGATTGGGGTGTGGCTCCTCACCCTCCAGCAGCTGTATTTCACAGTCATCATGTTGCTTTTTAAAGATATGATTTTGCTTCCACCTTCAGATTAAGTTTTTAAACAGCAACCCACCTCCATATCAATCAGCTTCCTCCTTGTGATCCCTTTTCTGTTTTGTTGGATTGGTCTCCAAATTCCCAGAGTCCCAGCACCTGATGCCCCCCCCCCTCCCTCTTGGCTGCACTCCCCTTTACTTTATGCTGAGATCCATCCTTTATTTTTTCCTCAAAACCTGCCTTCTTGAAGCCTTTGTGCTCATTTCTTTACAGATCCAGTCAGCTGAGAAAATATATTTTATCCTTTTGGCAAATGGTGTTGCATTTAATTTAAATATTGCCTGAAGCTTTGTGTGTCTATTTTTTTCCTTGTTCAATATTTTAATTTCTGGCTTTATTTATTTTCAGTCCCCTCTTTTTAAATCTCATCCTTGAGATAAGCTGTTCAATTTTTCTGTTCCACAATTAATTTCTTGTCCCCCTTACCTCCCACCATGGCCTTGTCTTCCACCCCTCCTCTTCGTCCCTCCCATCCCTGCTCACTCACTCCCTCTGCTGGGCTGCGCAGGCACTGACATGATGGGTAAGATGTTGAAAATGCAGATGTTGGAGGATGAGGATGATCTTGCCTATGAGACTGAGAAGAAGGAGCGCACTTCGTCCACGTCTGATGCTCAGCCGGCCTGGATGAGGACCCTCCACACCACATCCTGCAACTGGCTGCAGCTCATGCCGCAAACAGTCAATCCACTTAAACGCACGGTGGAGAACATCAAGGTAAAAGCGGAAAAAACACAGGGATGCTAATTAACAAGCATACCTCATGAGACATATGTAAAATTTTTTACTTTGATTGTAATTAGTTCCTGTGCTGAACAGTTGTTTTGAGGTGACCAGATAAACAAATAAAAGCATTTTACAAGTTCACTAAATGAAATGTCGTCTGTATTGTCCAATCACTAGGACCCATTGTTCCGCTTCTTCGAACGTGAGGTGAAGATGGGCGGCAAGATGCTTCAGGAGGTCCGTCAGAATCTGTCGGATGTGGTGCATGTGTGTGAGGGCAAAAAGAAGCAGACAAACTACCTGCGCACACTCATCAGTGAACTTGTTAAAGGTTTTAACACAAATTTAATATCTCATAATGTAGCCTATTTGTTTGAACTTGGATGTTATTTTACTGTTTTTTTTATCTTTCTCTTCAGGAATCCTGCCTCGCAGCTGGTGCCGATACACCGTCCCGACCTCCATGACTGTAATCCAGTGGGTGTCAGACTTCAGTGATCGAATCAAACAGCTGCAGCAGATCTCGCAGGCAGCTGCCAGTGGTGGCGCAAAGGAACTGAAGGTACTGTTTGTACACAATCAAATGAGCTTTAACATGGGATTGAAATGCTTCTTCTGTACTTATTTTACTCTTTCTGACTCATCTTTAAAAATGTTTTCCACCGTCTGCTTTCTGTAGAACATCCATGTGTGCCTGGGCAGCCTGTTTGTGCCAGAGGCTTACATTACTGCTACTCGCCAGTATGTGGCGCAAGCCAACAGCTGGTCACTTGAAGAGCTGTGTCTGGAGGTCAATGTTACCACAGCCCAGGGTGCTGCGCTGGACGCCTGCAGCTTTGGCATCAAAGGTCTGATGAAACACATCCCATCTGCTGCACGCGTGAAAAATATTGTGAAAATGTCAATTTGTTTTTCTCGCTACAAGATGATTTGTGCTAATAAAAAATTGGAGATACATTTCACTTAAGTTAAAAAAAAAAAAAAAAAAAAACATGTGCTCCTTTTTTAAATCTTGTCTGCTCTGACAGGTTTGTCATCTCCTACTCATTTAATGCACTGTCCTCCCATCACAAATACTTGCTTCACTTACTTAATAAAAATTTGAGTCCTATCAGACAGCGGTGAGTGAAGACCTGTTCTCATGTTGACTGTCCCTTTCAGGTCTGAAACTGCAGGGAGCTACTTGTTCCAACAACAAGTTGTCTCTGTCCAACTCCATCTCCACTGAGCTGCCGCTGACTCAGCTCCGCTGGGTGAAGCAGAATAACGCAGAGAAGAGACACGTGGTACGACGCAACATATGGACTTATTTCAAATAGTCCATTTTATGAGACTGTGAATAAAATAATTACATTCTGCTTTTGTTCTCCTTTCCACTACAGGTGACACTACCTGTGTATCTGAACTTCACCAGGTCTGACCTTATCTTCACTGTTGACTTTGACATCGCCACCAAGGAAGATCCTCACAGCTTCTACGAGCGTGGAGTTGCTGTTTTGTGCACAGAGTAAAACAAGTCATTCCTATAGACTAGAGTCGTTGAAAGAAAATAAAAATGCCACACTTAATCACTTCCTTTCATTAGCCATAACATGTAGTTGTAGCCTCTTGCATTCCAATATTAAACTTTAGTGGAGCAGTAAAGCATGTGTATTATTCGTAGTGTTTTGAAGGTTAAGAGAAAGTTGGCTGATGGTGAAATGAGAGGGAAACGGTAGACTGGAAAAGGAAGGTTGAAATTCAAGCATTTTAATGAAAGGATTGTTTTAGATTGAATAAAACCCACTGGAATGAACAAACGCTACCTTTTGTGTGGTCTTTATGGGATTTTACTGTCATTGGGAACTTCTGAGATTCCTCGGCTTTCTGTTGATCACTGACCGTGAGACAAACTTTAAACTTCACGTTGCTTTGACTCAAATATGCTGATTTGAAATGTGCTTTGACACATTGTTCACAGTTTGCTCATAGAAGTCTTGTTAAAGAAATGCTCCTGACTAAAATCAGCTTGGAACACATTCAAAGTAATTCAATTACCTCTAGCAAGTAAATTAGCAAAAAGTCAAGTTTTTCCAAATGTTTAACATTTCAATGGTGATACAGCCATCTACTGGTTGGGATTTAGGGGAAAAAAAGGATCATAACGTAGTGAAATTTACACACACACACTGAGAAAAGGGTATGAATGTTCTATAAAACAGAGTGAGGCAATGTGTAGTCTGCCATTTTCAATCTGTACAATTCCTACACACTGCTCCTTCAAAATAAAATATTACAAAAAAAAAAAAAAAGTTTAAATGTGAGCTTTCTGTTCTTGACTACATAAACTACTGCATCAACATCAGTAGGAAAATAAAAGAATACTCCTGGTTCAAGTGGTGCATTTTTATTTTAGCTGTCTTTATAATCTAGGTTAAGTTTCCAAAAAATGGCTTCACAATTAAACGAACTCAACATCAGTGGTGAACTGAGGTCCAGTCCCAGCCAAAAAATGTAAAGCTGAAGTTAGACGAGCCACTATACAGTTTATATTTTAATTTTATATTCATTTGGCTCATTGTGTATAAAATAAAATCTAACAAAACATGCAATATTAGAAGGTGCTTTGTTTTTTTTTTAAATGAGGCCTACCTTATTTAA
>JAOXNZ010000002.1:9322901-9343664 GCA_028566095.1 Kryptolebias brasiliensis | reverse complement strand
GGGCCTAAGCAAACTACCATTACTCCAGTGGAAGTTTTGTCATTGATAGTTATATTTCTAAAGCCTAAAGTATACCTATTAATAATATTAAAATAATCTTGAATACGCTGCTTTGTTTGTTTTTTTTTTCCTGCACCAACACGTTAATGATCTCAGGAGGTCTGATTTTAAATCTGCTCTGTTTATGCCTCAGTCACAAAAATATCACGTCTTTTGACCTTTTTTTTTATATAAATTAATTTGGACATAAATGTGATAGAGGTCAATGTGAAACATTTTTTTTCCCCCTCTGAATAAATTCATACTCCTGAATTGATTCCAAAATTGCAGGTAAAGTTTTGCCAAATGTGCCTTTGAGTCACTTGTGGGAAACCGTTTTATTTGCTCGTTTTCACATTGGATCCTTGTACAGGAAGACTATTGATTATGAAATCACTTTATCCCGAGGCCTTCGTTCACACTTGTTAGGCAGAGACTATAACAACAGTACAGTTTTTGTAAGAATTCAATGCTGTCTTTGGACTTTTTCATGTTTATTAACTTATTGAGTCAGTCAGTTAATCAAAGTCATTCATTTATAGTATCAGTTCTAAATTAGATTAAGACCCGGACGTTGTCTTGATGTCTCCAGGGCACTATTGGTTAGTTTTTATTTAATGCTTTGAGTTCGGTTGTTAGCTGGGAAACAATCCTCTTCCTGGTGGAGGGTTTCCCCTTTAGGACTCAGCTTTATGTTGATGTTATTTCCTCTTCTGCAGCATTTGTCTCTGTAGGACTTGTTCTTTCCACTAATCTGATTGGAGACATATTTCAAATCTTCCTTTGTCTCGCCAATGCGGCTCAAAAGATTCATTATCCAGTTACTGGACCTTCAGAAGTGATAGCATAGCATGAAGTAATGTGCCACTTATCTATTTACACACAGGCAAGTCGCATTCAAACTTTGATGTGTTTGAGTGCAGTGGGGATTTGCATTCATTCAGTTTTTCTTTCTTTTCATCAGTGCTTTCAGTGTTGTAAAATGAGACAACGTGAACAAGTCCAAGCAGTCTGACTGCTTCTCAGAGGTGTCGTATGACTTTAAAAGTTAAAAATGTCCGTTATCAGTGTGGAAAATCTTTTCACTTATTGCTCAGCTGATATACTGTAAAAAAAATCATCTTGAAGTCCCTTTTTTTTTTAAAGCTTCAGAATGACTGAGTCAAACAAAATTCAACACTATAAGATAGAATATATCTCGTGTAGACGTTACATTAAATGTTTATCATTACATTAAGGTTACACAGTTTGATGTTGCAGTTAGAACAGGTTTTATGGTCTTCAATGCATTTTTAATGTGTTTTTTTTTTCCCCTCGGGGATGTTTGTGAAGTTTTACAAATTTTACAACATGCCGGTCCGAACAATGTCCTTTCTGTTTTTCAGGTCTGTGTAGTTTCCTCAGACATGATTTAATCGGATACGTCAGTGTTTTTGGCTCTCAGATGCCTCCATGTTTCCGATCCAGGGGTGGCATGTAGTAGGTTTTGAAAGCTGGGCAGTGTGTCTCATCTCGGGGCTGCAAAGACAGGAAATGAAGCCTGAATGTCAAATCTATTATAGCGTGTTAGTTAGCCACTTTTTTTTTGGGGGGGGCTTTGAGACTTTTTTTTTTTTATTAAAAAGGACATGTGCCACCTCAGTTACCTTGGCCAACTGTGTGTGGCACTTTTTTGGTGTGATGGCTGGCAGTGTTCCTCTGTGCATGAAGTTAAAAGCAGGCAGAGTAGAAGCTGGAAATGAGAGGTGTGGTCCTGACGCAGCCATGTTGATCTTGGGCAGCTCCATTGGACAACGAGGGACGTTCCGTCTGTTGAGCGGGTCTGCTGCGTGTTTCATGTTGTGCTAAAGAGAGCTAAAGCATTAGCAGGGTTTGGAGCATTTCACTTTTAATTTGACTCTTAAGTTTAGACTTACGCTCATTAAAGGCGTCTGCCTCGTGTGTCTTCCCCTCAGTTGTTTACCAAGTCGGGCTGGTCGGCAGATTTGCTCCAAGGAGTTTTGCGTGGCAGTACTCCCTACTCCATCCAAAGTCTCAGACAGTCTGTGAAGAGTCTCAGCCTTCTTCTCAGCCATCCTGGCAGAAAAGGAGAAAGTTGAAAACATCCATATTTCTCTTGAAGGTGACTGAATGTTTCCTTTTACGATGTGGGTCAATTAAAACATTTAGTTAGGCGCCTCACCTGATTTCTCTAAAGTATGTGTGCCTCAGCGCTGTCTCTGCAGTGATGCGCTCGTCTGAGTCGTATGCGAGCATCTGATAAAGCAGCGACAGAGCTGGAGCCGGGCAGTTGGGGAGTAATCTGGAGATGCCCGTGCCTTTCTTCGGGGGGAAGTTGAAGTGCATCGCTCTGGACCTGCCAAACATAAAGACGCCACAATAAATCGCAATTTATAAATGCAGCTTAAATGACAAGACGAAGGGTTTGGGGAAAAGTCCTCACTGCTTAAACTTTTGCAGTATCATTTGATCTGGTGTCCCCAGCACGTTGTGGATCTTGGCAACCTGGTCCAACTCGTTGGTTCCAGGGAAGAGAGGATTCAAGCTGAAACACGCAGGAGCACAGTGACTACAGCAAAGCTATTTTACATAAATTTTGCAACATTTGTTTGAGTGTAGAGCAGTCAGATTACGCAAAGAGCTGAACGCAAGTACAGGTAAACAAATCTCAACATTTAAGAACTGAAAGGTTGGTTATAACAGGGTAAAACGTCCTGCAAAAACACCTCATGATCTCAAAGAAGACGCAGCCGGCGCTCCAGATGTCCATCTTCAGGCTGTAATATCCATCAGTAAGGAGGCACTCCGGGGCTCTGTACCAGCGGGTGGAAATGTACTCCGTGTGAGGAGGCTTGGAGTACACGCTTCGACACGAGCCAAAGTCTGCGAGCTTCAAAACGTTTTGCTGCAATTCACAATGAAAATTTATTTTTTATTGTTGAATGCTGAAAATGAAATCTTGCTCTGACAGATAAAGAAATCAAGTTGCTCACTTTTATTAAAATGTTTTCAGGCTTCACGTCTCTGTGAAAGATTCCACAGCTGTGAAAAGAAAGGGAAAATCTTCTGCATAAATAAAATATAAACTGGTTTAACGTGTCGAACGTACTTCTGTATTGTCTGTTTTTACCTGTGTATGTGTTCGAGTGACTTGCACAGTTGGTACATGTAGTGTTTGACTGTATGTTCAGGCAGCGGTGCTTTTCTTCCTGCAACAGAGAAGCACTCATTACAGGAACACCACATTTTTTAAGCCACGGTTTTCTTTTTAACTCGTTTTACCTTGTATGAACTCGTAGATGTTCATCTCCATCAGCTCACATATTAAAGACACTGTCCCCGTTTCTTTGTCACTAGAAACATTGTGGGTTATTAGGACGTGTCTCAACACGGGAAAGATACGAGAATAAAGCCACAATACTCACAAAATCAGTTCATGCAGCTGGATGATGTTTGCATGAGGGCTCAGTCGCTTCATTGCCTGGACTTCCCGCAGGTTGTTGGCCTGTTCCAGACTTGGAGAGGAAATGCGCTGAATTACATTTGCTGACTTAAAGGTGCTCGTTGCAAAGTATGAAATCAAACCTAAAATAACAAAGGATTTCCTGACATATATTAAATGGAGCAGTTTCTAAGAGTTTACTCCGGTGGTTTTCCAGATATGCTGATGTGCAATTCTGAAATGCGGGTCCACGTTCAATGTAAACAATGCACTCAATTGAATCTGTCAAACAGCAGCTTAAATCAGGTGATTGACCTACATTAGGCTGGCTGTAGTCTGTAGATAAACAAATGTGGCTGGTAAGTTTAATGTTTGACCTAATTTTATACTTGCAGGTTTTGTTAATTTATTATTTTTTTATTTGTCCAGTCTTCATGACTTTTCGGTGAATGCCTTTAATCTGTTTTACAGTGCGATAAGGTTGAATAAAGTGTACTAAATGTGTGGTATTCTACATAACTTCATTTGTGAAAGGCCCCTCACGAAACGCTAAAAAGTTTCAAGCTGTGCTGTTGGTCAGAAGTAAAAAGCGTGGTGAGTTTACATCTCACGGCACGCTTCAGGCAACGGGGTGTCACGCTGCTGGCTCGGGTTTCAAGGGTCAAAACAACAGGAGACGACAGAATTGGGAGGAAATGACACCAGTAATGGCCTGTGCACCAGATCAGACTGTCAGTGGACAAAACATACCTGTTAATTGTCTGCTTCATAGTTTTACATGCATAAAACTTGCCATCCTTTAGGCTCTGGGTTTTCAGCACCTCTGAAAATGTGCCCTCTCCAATTTTCTTGATTATTTTGTAGCCTGAAAGGACGATATTAAATCAAAAGAGAGGCATGAAAAGTGGAATGACCTGTAGCAGCATCTTATTACAAACAGCAGACATTCATAATAATGGTTATAACTATGTATGATAATGAGTTGGAGCTGTCTAATTTCTGGACATATGCAAAAAAATAATCATTTCTATCCAAGTTCACTCTGCCAGATATGCTCTATGAAAAATGTGTCATTTTTAAGAGCCGGAAAATAATAACAAAAAAGCTCATTTTAGAAAAACTAAACTCATAAATCTTTAAATCAAGAACCAGTGTAATTTGGGGATAGGTTGTCTATAACTTGAATGTCTAAAATAATTTAAAAAAAATCTAAATTATATTGTTTATGCATTTTCTTCAGCAACGTATGTTTTACAAATGACTCAACTAGACTGTAGAAATGATCATTAATATTTATGTCGTCGACTATTTTCAGTAACGTCGCCAAAATACTGAATCAATTTAAACCAAAACGACATTTAACTGATGCGTTTATTCAAATATTTTGTACAATTTAATTTGTCACAAAATGTTTGAAAGAAATCTCACTATGACCTCTTGTCGGACCCATTTTGCTTTCCTCTTACTGTGCATTCCTTTGAGTCTTTGCCGCACCATTTCCGTCGAATATCTCCAACATGCGTATCTGAGCGGTACATGCTAATTTGGAGCCGGAAAACGAGGGGTTTTTCGCGCATGGAGGTGATAGAAGGACGCCGGAGTCGCCTCGTCGGTGTTAGCCTAGCCTCGCTGTGAGAGCCCTGTTGGCTGACCGTCGCCTTGGTAACGGAGCACGCCTTCGCCCTCCGCTCTGACCTGAGGAGGAAGCTGGGAACTCCGACCGAACGCGCTTTGTATTTTTATTTCCAATTCAAAACACACACAAAAAGCCCCGCTTAACACGAGAACTGCCAAGTCAAGGTGATTTATTCACAGTAGGCCCAGATGTTCCCTTTACCTTTTTTCCAGAGGTGGAGGGTTTTTTCATTCGGCTGCGGGTTGTTGTTCTGCATCTCCGCAGCACTCCCCCTGTTGTTCCAGTCTGCGCTCGGGGTCGTTTTGCACGCATTTCTTAGGCTTGCTCTGTTCTTCAAGTCTATAAGCCAGTTTGAGTAGTGCATCATTGGTGCACCTAAATTCTTTAAAAGCCTACCATGAGCTTATTGAGTAGTTTACAGACGGTAATCCCGCAGGAAGAAAGCAGCAGATTCACCACACTCATATAACGGCATTACCAGACACAAGAGCATCAACCGCTATTCACTGTAAAAGGCGTGGACGCGCTCATAGTTGGCCCAAATCGGCTTCCGTCCATAAACAAGTCGTTTGTGCGCAGACTCCGTAGATTTCTGAGTGCATGTTTTCCTTCTTGTTGTTGCTCTGGAGATGTGAATTTTTAAGCTTTTGCTCACGTTTTCATTTTTAATTATCACTCGTGCAGTCTGGATTTAAGCCACAATGAAAACCAGATTCACCACCGTGGATATCAGGGCAGTTATTGCCGAAATCAATGCTAAGTAGGTGATAGGTGCTAGCCACGGCTAAGCTAACTTTAGCTTGTTCGTGCCATTGTAATGGTCTTTTATCCACACATGAAAACCGGCCATTCACTTATTTCATCTTTTTCTTTCACAGCTACATTGGCATGAGGGTGAACAACGTGTATGACATCGACAATAAGACGTATCTCATCCGTCTACAGAAGTAAGAACAGTTTAACAACTTGCTTTAAGCGTTTCAGTCATCTTTGATTATAAGCTGTTTCCATGAGGAATGAAAACTTGCCAGTAATTAAAGCCATGCACTCAAAGATGTAATTAAGAATTATGTGAAGGAAATATGAAGAGTGTAAGCAGTTTGTAAGCATCTTAATTTACCCTATTTTAATCAGTGTTTATAATATTGGAAGTTCACCTTTTATCAGATTATCATTATTCTTTGAGAAATGATAAAGTTGGAGAAAATCTCATGTTATGTCACAAGATGTCACGCTCAGAGTATGTGTTGTGAATGACTCTCAGCTACTGCCAGACCAAATTTTAGTGCAGTGTCTGTAAATGTGAGCATGCTTGTGTGTAAGTTGAGTTGGCTGTGGTGGCCATTTTGAATTGGATTGTTTTCAACAGTTTACCAGTTGTTGATGTCCGTGCAATAATTACTTCCTGAACGTTTCATTAAAACCTGTCCAGTGGTACATGAGATATTTTGCTAACAGACAGAAAGACTCCAAATAGTTAATGGAAAAAATTTAAACAAACATATTACACAATCTGTTAGCGCTCAGATTATGTGTTGGGGATCAGACTCAGCTACTACCACATCAAACTTTAGGTCAGTATCTGTAAAATCAACTGATTTATGGGCATTTTTGTATTTTTAAGGTCAGTGGGCTGTGGCAGCCGTCTTGAGTTGGGTTGACTCCAAAAGTTATTTAGCTGTAGATGTTCATGCAGTGATTACTTTCCGCAAGCTTCATTAAAATTCATCGAGTGGTTCTTGAGATACTTTGTTAACAGACAGACACACACCTTCACGTTTTGGTGACGGGCAACAGTAAAGGGTGGAAAACCAGTTTGCAGAATGCTGAATTTGTGATTTAAGTAACAATTTGAAATGCTTGAATGCAGCATAAAAAAACAGATTCTCAAATGAAGAATATCCAGATTGCACCTGAGCACAGAACTTCACCACTTTCAGTCAGTGTGTTTCACACATTTGTTCTGGTGCTGTTTCAGGCCGGACAGCAAAGCCGTTCTCCTGATTGAGTCTGGAACTCGTATTCACTCCACAGACTTCGAATGGCCCAAAAACATGATGCCTTCAGGCTTTGCAATGAAAGTAAGTAGAGTGATGATTTACCGCCAATGATTTTAAAGCTTTTCTATAGTAACATATGAATTTGACGTAGTTTAGGTATTTTGCACAGAGGCAGTATATAAAAAAAGACAAATTTACTATTTTATAACCCTTCTTACATAACAGACTTCTCACTGGAATACATGTGAAATGTTTTTTTCCATGACTATGTGGATGGATTTCTGAACTGCATTTCGTAATTCCTCACAGGAGATCAGTGTTTGCTTCGTTTTATGGAGCTGAACATTGAATCTTCTTTTCTCTCAATAGTGCCGAAAGCATCTGAAGACACGCCGGCTGACTCAGATTAAGCAGCTTGGAATTGACAGGATCGTGGACATCCAGTTTGGTTCGGATGAGGCCGCCTACCACTTGATTGTTGAACTCTACGACAGGGTTAGAAAAAATCCCTTCCATCTCGAACTGTTCGTCCATCCTCAGTCAAATCACGTGTTCGTTCACGTCCATTTTCAGGGTAACATCATCCTTGCAGACCACGAGTACACGATCCTGAACCTGTTGAGGTTTCGAACAGCAGAAGCAGAAGACGTTAAGATTGCTGTGAGGGAGCGGTACCCGGTGGAGAGCGCCAGACCACCCGAACCTCTGATTAGTTTGGAGAAGTAACATCATTTATGATAAATGTGTAGATAAGGAAGACATACATCTGACTTCAGTTAGGATTTACTTCATCAATGTGAAGTGCACCTGGTGTAAATGTTGTCTTTTTTATAGACTTACTGAAATCCTGAACAAAGCTCCAAATGGAGAGCAAGTGAAGAAAGTCCTGAACCCTCACCTGCGTAAGCTGTCACTCAGCAAATACCTCACACTTTTCCAGAAGAGAGTTCCTCATTCCTAAGAGCTGTTCCTCAATCACCATAAGACTTTTAGGGAACTTGTTTTGGACATTCATGACACCGAAAAAGTCTTAAGAGGCATTTCTAAATTGTTTAATCCACAACACGACAAACTGTACTACATGTTATCCTTGGATTTAACATCTGGGAAGAAACTGCGTCAATAATGAGCAATCCTAAGAGAAGAGAAAATAATCTTGTAACACCGGCATAAACTTTTATAACTTGATGTATTTATCCACATGTCTCAGGTCTGGGAACAACCTCCTAAATACAATCAGTAGCCATTTTTTATCATAAACATACACTGATCCGTAAATGAAAACAAGCATTAAACACAAACATAAAAAAAATCCCATCCCATCTGTAAAGCATGGCAGTGGAAGTGTCATGTTTGGGTCTACCTTGGGTCACAAATCCCTGACTTGAACAAAATCTAAAATAAAATTTGTGTTGAGACAATTTCGAGAACAATGTCAGAAAATGACTCAAAACAAAAGTAATTTAACAGAATAGTTGGAAAACAAAACGAAACATGAATGTTTGGAATGATTAAATCAGAATTTTTACTTTTTTTTGATAAATTAATTTATATCTTTTCCTAATTAATTTAATAATTAAGATCATAAAGAGGGCTTTTCAGTAAAGACACATATAAAGTACATCTGTTAGAAACTGGTTTTGTCTTTTTTGCAACTTGCAAATGGTAATAAGGCCACATTTTCTAAGGAATAAATATTGGTAATTACAAATACAACTCTCCTTATGGGAGTTCCTTCATTTTAGAGTTAATTTACCATGTGAGCATTAGAGCTAAACTTTACTTTGTGTCCTCCCCTCCGTCAGCCTACGGAGCCACTCTGATAGAACACAGTTTAATCGAAGCAGGACTGCCCGCCTCGCTCAAAGTTGACAGTCAAGTCGACGTTGCTGAAGGTACGGTGCGGAAAGTGAAATTTAGTTTTTCTCTTCAACTAATCGACTTACTCAACTGTATTTGATCTGCCTTCTTTCTCAGCTGCGCCTAAAATCCTGGCGGCCCTGCAGATTGCGGAAACCTACATGGAAAAAACTGAAAATTTTAGCGGCAAAGTAAGCAAGGAATCGTTTATAGGGTGTGGTGCAGTATGTAGAGATTGTATGATATAACATATGAACTGTGTTTGTTATATTAAGGGTTACATCATTCAAAAGAGTGAGAAGAAACCAAGTTTAACTCCAGGCAAACCCAGTGAGGAACTCCTCACGTATGTCTTGTTTTGTTACAAACACGTTTCTTATATGATGCTCATATGATGGTTATCAGTTTACATTAATAATGTCCTACTACAGATATGATGAATTCCATCCGTTCCTCTTTGCTCAGCACGCTAAGAGCCCTTATTTGGAGTTTGATCGTTTTGACAAGGTGAATATCATAATGGCTGCTACCTCCATTTGCCCTTGGGCGAGAAAAGAAAATGGACTCCTGTTTGCAGGAATGACTTCCTAATCGAAGGGATATTTTTGTGCACAGGCGGTGGACGAGTTCTTTTCTAAAATGGAGAGTCAGAAGATCGACATGAAGGCCTTGCAGCAGGAGAAACAGGCGCTGAAGAAGCTGGACAACGTTAAGAAGGACCATGAGCAGAGGCTGGTGGCCTTGCACCAAGCACAGGTTGGCCTTTCGGCGTCTCCTGGTGGTTCCAGCTTTTATTTCGGTGCAGTTTTCTCAACTTTGCTAAAAGTTTTGCAGTAGAAAGCTCACTGTGTGTGTTGCAGGAGGTGGACAGAGTAAAAGGAGAGCTTGTGGAGATGAATTTGCCCATCGTAGAGAGAGCGCTGCAGGTGGTACGCAGTGCTCTGGCCAACCAGGTGGACTGGACTGAAATTGGCATCATTGTGAAGGAAGCACAAGCTGCTGGCGACCCCGTGGCCTGCTCCATCAAGGACCTGAAGCTGCAGACCAACCATATCACCATGCTTTTAAAGTGAGATTAGCACTGAGGGAATACACCTCTCTGACATCTGAATGATGTTCTTATCACTGCATTGTCTGACTCCCCCCCCCCAGAAATCCTTATATTTCTGAGGAGGACCAGGGAGAGGAAGAAAAAAAAGATGTAGTGGAGGAGAAAGGGAAGAGAAACAAGAATAAAGACAAAGGCCAAAGCAAGAAGCAGCAAAGGAACAAGCCCGTGTTGGTGGATGTGGACCTTGGTCTGTCAGCTTATGCCAATGCCAAACGGTAGGTTTGCTTTTGGACACAAATATGTATTATGTGGAGAAGGTTTACAGATGATGCGACGTATTACTGTGCTACTTTAAAGGTACTATGACCACAAACGCAATGCAGAAAAGAAGGAACAGAAAACCATCGAGGCAGCAGGCAAGGTGGGGCAGCTGCCTTTTCCTTTAACCCCCAGCAGGTTAATAAGCACCACTAATGAGCATTTTTCCCTTTATTTCCCCCTCAAAGGCCATGAAATCCGCTGAGAAAAAAACTCAACAAACCCTGAAGGACGTGCAGACCGTTACCACCATTCAGAAAGCCAGGAAAGTCTACTGGTAAGACGCTATAGGAGCTTGGATACACAGAGGCGTTCATCTGCTGAAACACTCTTAATCCTGAACTCTTTGAACCGTATCTTTCCTTGTGGGTTCAGGTTTGAGAAGTTCCTGTGGTTCATCAGCTCCGAGAACTACCTCGTCATTGCAGGAAGGGACCAGCAGCAGAACGAGATGATTGTGAAACGCTACCTTCGGGCAGGTAGGGAAACGTTTCCGTGCCTCTTATTAAGGAATGTAGGCGTGATGTTTGAAACTGCAGCGACGTCCGGTCTCCAGATCCGACAAGTGATCAGTCAGGTGATTTGACTGGTGCAAAAAGTGGAAGCACGCGCAAACCCCCCTCAGAAACTGGCTCATCTCATCGTTTGAATTTTGTTTTACTCCGTCAGGTGATATCTATGTTCACGCTGACCTCCATGGAGCAACTAGTTGTGTCATCAAAAACCCTTCTGGTAAACTTTTATACATCACCACTACCTTTACTCAGCTCATAGTGACAGTTTATGCATTTTTATCATGAATTAATGTCTTTTTCTGCATGTCATTGTGTCTCTTTTCCTTCATCCCAGGGGATCCAGTTCCTCCTCGGACTCTGACAGAAGCCGGCACTATGGCTGTGTGTTACAGCGCCGCTTGGGACGCAAAGATCATCACCAGTGCTTGGTGGGTCCATCATAATCAGGTTAGTCATCTGTGGGAACAGACCAGTGAAACCGATGTGAACTAAACAGTCTCCTAAAACAGCTGTGGCTTTCCTGCAGCTGTTTAAGCTCCACTTATTGATCGGACCCAATGTTTGTCAGGTTTCTTACTAACAAACATGATGCTCTGTATTTATACCAGAATGAAAAGCAGTGTAATACAGTGCCATCAGCTCCTATCCTTTAATATTTTTATCCCATCGCTTAAAATCAAGAGCTCATTTTGGCATAACAACAAGTCAAATTGTCTTGTTCTTTGTAGATTTCTTTATTTTTTCCCCAGATAATAATTTTAAGTATTATTACAAGATCTTTGTTTCAAGATCCCTGAAAACTACCAGTCTGGTTAAGTTTTTTAATGAGTATATTGTTATGTAGTCAGCAGTCTGTGTCAGCCATGTAATAAAATGCAGAGATTCTGACATCCATGTGTAGCCAGTTTTTAAAAAATGAATAAGGGTTGTTTTTGCAGGAGAATGAAACCCTTTTGTTTCCACGATAATTGCAATAAATAATTCCAGACTGTGCCAGATTTACCATGATCAGTGGAAATGTTAACTTTATTTATTTCTCATGTAGAAGTATTTTGGCTGTTTTTTAGGTGTCTAAAACGGCTCCAACTGGAGAGTATCTGACTACAGGAAGTTTCATGATCAGAGGTATGACTCTTAAGCATTTAGATACATAAAAGTCATCTTTTAAGCCTTAATGGGAACACATTATTTTCAAGTACAATGGCCGAATTTCTCCTCCTCTGTAAATCTGTTTCAGGGAAGAAAAATTTTCTGCCTCCCTCTTACCTGATCATGGGTTTCGGGTTTGTTTTCAAGGTAAACGGCAGCTTTAAACACTTTCAACGGTTATTTTCCAACACTTAGTAGTCATTTCTTCTGCCCCTCGCAGGTGGACGATCAGAGTTTGTTTCGACACCGAGGGGAACGAAAGGTCAAAACTGTCGAGGAAGACATGGAAGAGGTTACATCCAGAGCTGCTGAGCTGTTAGAGGAAGGAGAGGAGCTGATGGGTGGGAGGACAAATAACTAAACTGCATTTTTGTTCGTGGCCAAACCACAACCAGCTGTTAGAGCTGCTTTCGTTCCCCTTGCAGGGGACGACAGCAGTAATGAAGATCAGGGCGAAGGAGGAGCAGAAGATGGCGAGTCGAAGGAGGCGGAAAACAAAACGATAAAGGAGGAGGACACCGAGATGGGAGATCTGGATGCTTCTCCCAAGGAGCCGAGGGAGCAGTCAGAGCAGAGCAACCCAGAGGAGCCTAAAGAGGAAGACAGCAGTGAGGAAGAAGAGCCGGAGAGGGAAGAATTCAGCTTTCCAGATACAACCATCTCCCTCTCTCATTTACAACCAAACAGGTAATGTTGGCACCAACTAAAGAATTGAAAGCTTTTGCCAGTTTTTACCTTGAATTTATTCTCTTTCCTTGTTTCTAGGAGTGCTCAGAACCTTGGCTTCAATAAAGAAACAGCAGCTCAGGTAATTATTAGCATCTATAGTCATTTCAGATTTATCATGTTTCATAATATGATTTTAAATGTCCTCTTTTATTTCTTTAGGCTGAGGTGGATTCACAAGGAAAGAAACGCATGACTGCCAAACAGAGGAGGTGAGGGACTGAAACAAAATGCATAAATACAAACCAGCTTTTGGATTAGAGGTGTTAGTGTTGGGTATTCTTTAGAGAAGAGAAGAAGAAGAAGCAGAAACAGGAGGATTGTAACGCAGAGGAGAAGACTGACGTTTCACCTGGAGCATCAGCTGGGGATCAGGGGCCCAAAAGTGGAGCCGGCGCCTCGCAGCAACCTCTGAAGAGAGGCCAAAAGGTGAGCGAGAAGACTGAAGATGCAGCATCGCTTCAAAACGCTTAACAGTCATTATTTTCTTTTAAAACATTTTTCTTAGTTTTGCAAAATGAAATGAGGACGCTCACAGTCATCATCAGATTTCCTATTATTCTGTAGTATTTGTGCTTAGATGTATTTCTCCCATTTGCCACGGATATTATATTCACACACCAGCACATTTGTATGCTCCAAATTCCATTAGTTAGTAAATGAAAATGGGAAAAAAAAGGCCACGCCTTTTAGAAATCAGGGGATCTTTTCGCTTTAGGAAGTTTAGTTTTTCCGTGCAAAGATTTCATTCAACTCACAATGATCAGATAAAACACTAGAATAGCTTTTAAGTGTTGAAGTGTCTCCCGCTGTCTCTACAGAACAAGATGAAGAAGATCAAAGAGAAGTACAAAGACCAGGATGAAGAGGACAGAGAGCTGAGGATGCAGCTGCTTGGGGTGAGGATGAACCTGAAAAGTCTATGTGCTATAAAGTGACATTAATACAGTTTTTGGGTCCTAAAAAGAATCCAGTTCAGCCACTTTTCTCCCTTTAGTCAGCGGGTTCTACCAAGGATGATAAAGATAAGGGGAAGAAAGGCAAGAAGAAGGGGAAGGAGGAGCCCGTCAGGAAACCAGCTCCTCAGAAACAACAGCAGAGACCTCGAAGTGTTGCAACGGAAGGGATGAAACCAAAGGAGGAAGAGGAGGAGAGGCCGCCGGGAGAGGAGGGAGGTGCTGCTGAACAGGACGACAAGGTACACACTGCTGCAAGGATGAAATGTACTGCCATAATTAAATGCGTTGATAGCTTTAAATCACTCCCGTTTTTTTTATCTTCCAGGAAGATGAAGTGGATCAGGACAATCCCGGAGCAGAGGTTGGTTGAACATATAAAATGTGCACAGTTTAAAGAAAACTCTTCTTTTCTCCAAAATACCGCCATTCTTTTATTCCTTTGGTGCACCAGGAAGCAGAAAATCTGCTAACGTCTCTGAGCGGCCAGCCTCATGCTGAGGATGTGCTGCTGTTTGCTGTGCCAGTCTGCGCTCCGTACACCGCCCTGACCAACTACAAGTATTTGTGCAAACCTTTTTTTTTTTTTTGTTCTTTTTTTTTGGTGAAAAACTAACCAATACACCTCCAGGCTAATGAGGAGTTTGTTCTCCACAGATACAAAGTGAAGTTAACACCAGGTTCTCAGAAGAAAGGAAAAGGTATGCATGAATTATCTGATTCATCTTCGTTTGTTGTCACAGTTACAAAGAATTGACAGGAAGGTGATTTTCTTTTTGTCCCGACAAGCTGCTCGAACCGCGCTGTTCAGTTTTATAAAAGCCAAAGAGGCCTCAGCCAGAGAAAAAGACCTGTTCCGCAGTGTCAAGGTAAGAAAAGAGGCGGAATTTGGAATAATTACATAAAAAGGCTGCGCCCTCGAGTAACAAGAAGTGTCAAACTTTTAAGTTTCCAGCTGTTTATTGCTGCCAAATGCGAAGGGCGAGAATTTTGCTGACCAATTTTAACGGCAGGTAGTTTTGTACCTTTTGGCCTTTCAGTGTCATTTCACTCTCTTTCAGGATGCAGATCTATCCAGAAACATGCCTGGGAAAGTTAAGGTGTCTGCGCCAAACCTGCTGGCTGCCAAGAAGAAATGAAGGATTAGAAACCTGCCAAAACTCATCAGCACAGAACTGCGATTTAATGAGGCTTTAACGAGGTTTCCCCATCAATCCTGGACCTTTTGTTTAAATGTTTAAATAAGAGCTCTTTAATTTTAAAGACTGATTGTATTTCCCGATCAACATGTAATAAAAAAAATGTAAAAGAAACCTCATTTTGTGGATTTTCTTTTTTATTTAAATCCAAAGTAGATGCTACAGTAATAATAAGTAGTGTAACCTATTAAATTTAAAAAAAAAAGCAAACAAAATCAAGGTCATTTTGTGCAAACCAGGCCAGTACAAACAAAGCCCTACTGACATGAGGCGTTTCAGTGCAACATGGCTCGACGTGGCCAAACACCTGCCGCCATAACTTACTAATTAAATTAAAATGTACCAAAGGCTTTGAAAACATAGAAATTAAGTTTTATTTCCCCAAAACCTATTCAGTATATTTACAACAAATGGTTAACATTTATTTAATGTGAGAAAATATAGGTTTGAGTTTCATTAAGCATCATTTATGGTCTGTGAGAGTTAAGATCAAACATCTGTGTAAAGGGAAAAAATAAATAAAAACGAAGTTAATGAATGCCGAAGTTTGCATCCCCCCCAGCGGTCGTCTTTAAATGTTGAAACTGTAAAATCGGAATATAGTAGCAAACGGGCTTACATGTTTCTCTCTTCTTGGAAATAAAACTGAAAACTGAAGCTGACAACAAAACCGGTCCAGTCGTGTCGACAGGCTGAAACATCAGCAGCACTGCAGCTGCACGACAGGCTCAAGTCGCCTGGCAAAAAGATCGGAAAATAATGAACATGGGGGTGAGAAACAGCCTTGAGGTTGTAAAGGGTTCGTGTAGCACTTGTTTCGCTTTCCTGGGTTGGAATTTTCTACTTCTTTTGGGCCATTTTAGCCGTGTCCGCTGCGAGCTGTACGTGTGATAACAGGAAATTAGAACGCTCGTGGGAGCAGATTGTCCGAACACGGAATATTGTTGCTGAGAGTTGTGCCAGAATTGCCACGTGAGCAGCAGCAGCTTTTCTTCCAGGAAAGAGAAATAAACAAACATTATGTGGGCAACACACCATCGGGATTACAGATACAAAGCTGTTAACTATTGCTCAGACTTCTCAAGTGTCCACACAAATTGAACTAATGCTCCACAAAGGCGACCTGCTGTGACACAAATATGCTTCCATACAAACGTATAGTTCTGTAATCCTCCGGACTACCCCTCTGGCCTCCTGCTCTAAGATCCCAGGGTGTTGACGTGGGACATTCTCTGTTTGAGGCTGTGCAGGAGGTGTTTAGGTAAGCAGTCCCAGTAACAAGACAAACGTTCCCTGTGCTGCAGAATAGTCTCCATACAGAACCTAAGGAGTGAAACAGTACACACATGTACTTAACTGTTTTAAAACTGGCCACGTGGTTAGTTGTTTGCTTCACTCACCGAACTAATGATTTAGGCTGGACGTTAAAAACCAGTAACTCATTGCTGTGAGCCTGTAAAAGAAGAAGAAGGGGAAAAAAAAATAAAGTACAATTTTTAAGAAGAACTGTAAATAAGCATCCAGTGTGCAGCTTACAGCTCTCTGATGAGACAAAAGGTTGTTGGCACACCCTCCAAACACAAACACCTCTCCGTCAGGGCCGGAGCACGCTGTGTGCCACAGCCTGGAGACACAAACACAAACGTTTCCATCTGAAGCTGAAGCCTGAGCTACGAGCCCACCGCCCAGCATTTACAGCAGGATAAGACGAGTACCTGGGGCTCTCCGTGTGGCTGTGTTTGAAAGGCTTCCATTCGTTCTTGCTGACGCAGTACAGCCAACCATCGCCTAGGAAACGAGATACGAGCATCTGTAAAACTGCGGGCAATACCTTCAAACGATCGCTCGCCTCCTGAGGTCAAAGGTCAAACTCACTCAGCGTTTCTCTCTCTGTGGTGAAACCTCCGAACAGGAAGATTTGGTCTGAAGACACGGGCGTAAAGGAGTGCCAAGACCGGCCCACGGGACCCTGCTGAGGAACACTCCTACACCACAACATATTGATAATATTAATAAATTATAAAAACTAAAACGATAGCAAGACAGTTAACAGACCTGGGTGACATTTCAATTATTAAACAGAATGGGATCAATTTTAGTCGTGCATTAAATGCTTTAAAAGAGGTTTTGCTGCATAGTTAAAAGGTTAAAAATAAATACATAGAGTCATAAAAATGTCATATTTACGTTTCTCACTTTGAAACTTCAGTAACAGACAATTTCTTTCACCACACAATCCAAAATAACGCCTGAGCAGCTGATTCATTTTGTTGTTTTCTGTATCAAGCACTTTATGACAAATAATGCAAAAGATTATTTATCTTTCACATTATCAGCTGCTCAGACTCCTCTTTGCTCTTGACTCCAGATTATTGATCATAATATTTATTTTTATGGAGAGGAGACGGGACCACAAAATTATCCACATCCCTTGACGGCTCCATTTTGACTGCAGATATCAATTATAGATATAATTCTTTTTTAAAAAGCACAGATTTCACGCAAATATCTGTACTTTAAAGACAACATTTTCCATTTGGGTGAAGAATGGTTCTAAAGAACAGACTTGAGTTGTTTTTGGTTTTTTTATAATGATTAATACTTACATTTCATGCCATACCCACGTGTCCAGGTCTATGTAGTAAAGGTCATTAAGTCTGTAATCCTGTGGACCAAATAAAACGTTTTAAGGTTGGTGGACAAAAGAATAAAGTGTACATGTGCTAACCTTATGCAAGATCTGTGTTTAAAACGTTGCCATTAACTACTGATGTCAATTCTGTCTGTTAGCAAAATATCTAATAAACCTTTAGTGGGATTTGAATGAAACTTGCAGAGGGTAATCACTGGATGTGCTTTTGGAGTCAGCAAAATTTAAAATGGCTGCCCCAGCTAATTGGCCTTAGCCTTCACAAAAATGTTTATAACTGTAAATTTTATAGCTATCGAGCAAAAACCTGATGTGGTAGCTGAGGGTGATTCACAACACTTGCTCTAACAAATAGTATAATCTTATTTGTAAATTTGATCCCAAACAGCTATAACTCTGTCAAAGTCTGGCGTGAAAGGCGGTGGGCAGTATGTATTCCTTCAATTAACGTTAATTTTTTCACTAAATATATTAATATGCTTCGTTAAAGTGGGGGGTCACTTTCTGGAAATAATTTACGAGAGGTAAACCCCCCCGTTTGGCCTCTGCTTACCTTGAACCTTCCACCGAACACATAACCTCTGTTTCCAACCGTAGCACAGGCATGAGCTGCTCTGGGGGACGGCGTGTTGCCCTGCGCCACACAGAAAACATGTCTGTTACTTAAAAATTCAACAGTTTGTTGATATGCGTTTTTTGAAAGACTACATCTTGATTTGATTTTACAGACTCGGGGTGTGTGACAACGAACCGAATCTTTAATCTTAATGTTTCTAGTCCAATGTGATGTGAGGTAATGTGGGAATGTGTTTTAACCTGAGTGATGGGCTGACTCCACGTTGAGGTCTCCAGATCCAGGACGTGGATGTGGTTGTTCCAGCCTCGTCCTGGGCTGTCCCACTGCACCAGAAACAAAACAACAACAAAAACAAAACGGAACACAATAATATTCAGCAACTTAAAACAGCTGTCTGGTTTTACATAAATACTAAAACAGGCAAAACGAAGAAGCTCATACTTTAATCATTTTCTGTTAGGATTAAATAGACTTTCAAACTTTACAGCTATTAATGACAAAATCTTTCTATTTATTATTTGACAGGAACTTAATTGTGTACAGACCAGAAGAGAAGATGATTCATCGTACTGAAAAGTCCCTCGATGAAATCCCTGAGGAGCGTAGCCATAGCCCCCGAAGAAAATCAGTCTGAAAACATGCAAGATTACATAAATTGACTTAAAGCTTCTTGCAAATCCATCTCTATCTTAAATATTTGCTGTTGTGTGTGAATAATCCAAGCTATGGAAAGCCTATCACTAGGTTGTGGTTGAATTATTTAATTTGGTTTAAAAGGCACTGCATATTATACTTGACCTGTTCTTGTGGACCCAGCATCCTAGCTTATCTTTGCTTGATGGAGGAAGTCCTTTAAGATCCCTCATCTCCTCCCACACGAGCCTGTGAGCCCTCAGAGGCAGGCGGTAGATCTACAACGAACAGCACCAACACGGCTCTATATCTCACAAACCAAATATGATGTAAACATCCAAAATAAGGTTAAAAACAAAAACAACTGGACTTCTATTCTGTCCAGTTGTTTTTGTTTTGGATTTACCATGTCCTGGATGACTGAGAATCTTCACCAGCAGCTGTAAACATCTGAAGACGGTAAAGCTAATGCAGCACAAGAATACGCACCCTGTTTGTGTTTCCCCTAGCGTGATGACCGCCAAACAGATAGAGGACTCCGTCAACGCACACGCCACAGCTGCCTGACATCGACGTTTGCAGGTTACCTTCAGATACATGCTTCATCCTGTGAGGATTTGCAACATTATTCGTGTAAAATGACTTACACAAAAACACATACACATGAGGGAAGTAATACGGGTTTGCAAATTTATTTTCTCACCACACTCCAGACTCCATGTTGTAGGTCCAGATCTCATTTCTCGGCAGATATAAGTCAAAGAATCCGTGATTTTGAGCATTCTTGTATAGAAAGTGATTGTTGTGTTAATTTAAAAACAGAAACATAGTATATAAACACACACACACACACATCTATGTAATGAAATACTACTTTACGTCTTACCTTGTACCCACCCCACACATACATAGTATTTCTGTCAACCACAGCAATATGTCCACTGCGCTCAGCTGGGGTGTCCAACTCGATTGACTCAGACGCTTCAGTGTCCACCGGCTGCTCATCCTCCACCTCATCATCTTCCTCATCCTCATCCATATCGTCATTTACCATCCAAGCAAACAATCGGTCTTCTTCTTCTCTGTCCGAGTCATTGTCGTCCTCTCTGGCTGGCAGATCTCCCGCGTCTTCCTCCATCTCTGCCTCTCTCTCAGCCATGACAGGAAACAGGAAACAGGAAACAGGTGAGGCTGACAAGATAAATCAGAAAGGTTTGTGCTGATTTGATTGCCCAGCTGGTTTGGAACAGAGATCCTTAAATTTACGGATATCAGGGGATGACACCATCTTTTTCCACTAGACATAAAGCACAAAGGCTTCTTCTGATGCGAGATACACGGTTTTCCTTTAACATAAGTCAGACTTTTTTTTTTTGTTTTGTTTTAGTTTACTAAACCTGACGCAGATCAGTCGTGTTAATTAGCAGCAGCACAGTTAATGCTCACTTTAAACCAGGTTGTTCAGTCAAACTTAGCTTAAATGTAAGTTAAAGTCACGAATATTTGATTAAAATGCCAATACAAACGCCAAACCTTGTTAGCCGAGCTAGAAAGCAAACCGCAGCCATCTGTCATTGATGCTCGTTAGCTTGTAGGTTATCAAACACTCCCACAATTGGATGGAAACACCGAGATAAAAATATATTTTTCCGCGTCGAAAACAAAATGTACGAACTTCTAATGAACGTGAGTCAAATGCGTGTGTAAAAATCAAAACTCCTACCTTTTCAGATGTATACTTTCCTTACAATTTGAAAAGCAATCCTGTATTTATGAGGTCATTACAAGCGCCATGGAAGCGTAACCGGAAGTAAACAATTCAAACCGGAAACCGACTGTCCATACGCATTAACTATTTGATTTTGACTTCCGCGAGCTAGCCAAGCTACATTTGTATTAGTTGGTTTTAAATTACTATTTGTTTTTTAGTTCTTTGTTTTTATCTTTTTAACTCTTGTACACGAGTTCCATTTTAGTTTCGCAACACTGAAAAATACAGGACAAAGTTGTTT
>JAOXNZ010000002.1:9296214-9314301 GCA_028566095.1 Kryptolebias brasiliensis | reverse complement strand
AAAAAGAAGTAAACTATATCCCGTATAATTTGACAAGATAATAAATAACAATATTTCAAATTAACATTAATATGTTCATTAATATTTTCATCCAGTAAGACTAAATCTTTTGTCTTTTTTTAGGATGGATTTAATCTATTTCTTTCAATATTAAGATTTAACCAAATTATTTATGTATATTTTCATTGTCAGTACACAGAATATAAAAAAACAACTAGCAAATTTCACTACAAATACAAATAAAATCTTCATATAAAATAGCTAAACCAAAGTCCATTGCATGAGCATGCTGCTTACAGCAGTAACTGTACAAATTATGCATGTGTTATTATTAATAATATTATTATCATTAATATTGTCATGTGTGCATTTACAATTATAGAAAAAATAATACAGCATAGTTTAGAAATGGTTCTTTTCAGTAAGAGATATATCACAAAGACGTCAAAGCTAGTTTTTCAGTACATTGGCTCATAATGAACACTGACAGGTTCCAGTGCTGTAAAATGTAATTATATGTAATACATTTTTAATTAGTTTTATATCAGTGGTAGAATGACTGTAATGACTGACTTAAGATGGACTTTATTCGTTGTAATAAGCAGGTTTTGTTATTTGCAGTCGGTTGGTGATGAGGAAGTTTTCCTTCCTAGTGATGAAATCTGGGTCTATGACTTAGAAGGAGGTGTATGGTAAGAACAAATAACGTCCAGATGTGTCTGTTTCGTTCATTTCACTTTGTTTTCAGTCATTCTAAGTTTGCCCTGTGATAAATTATGTACTTTCTTTTGAGCTGTCTGTTGTCACATGTGTTATTGAGACACGTTTTCTGACAGACGTGAATGTCGATTATCCACATTTCTTTTCTCTTTTTTTCCCCATTTCTGAAGGGAGGTGTTTCACATGACAGGTCAAGTCCCTTCCTCCATGTCCGGGAGCTGCGGCTGCTCGCTGAATGGAAACCTGTACATATTTGGAGGTTGTGACGACAACGGACAGACCAATCAGGTGGGAATCCTGCTGTTTTATATTTATACTATTTGAATGACGGTTGCTTCCACTCAGGGTTACAGCTGGGTAAGAATTGTGCTCTGTGAACGTAAAAGGATAACTGTGTTTGACTTTGAGCAGATGTACAGTGTCGACCTGACAGATGGTAAATATATGTGGAAGAAAATCGTGCAAGAGTTTGGCTCTGCTCCTTCACCTCGAGACAAACTGTCCTGCTGGGTTTATAATGGAAAGTAAGTCATATGAAAAGATAAATGTGTCATTTCATTTGCCTTTGTTCTTTAATCTAAAGCATTACTGCTTCCTAATTTCTTGTCAAGAGTTCACTCCATAATCAAAATTAATCTTAGATCGACTTTACCATAGGCTTTCAGAACAGCAGTATTATTTATGCTTCTGCTGGTGAGCCGTAAGGACCTTTCAACTTAAAATCTTAAATAAAAGTTCAGGCAACATTTCAAAGTTTTCTCCCTGGATGATCACCAGAGTGATGTGTACCACAGATTAACACATGAGGGGACAGTGGCTCCCCCCTCAGGCGCTGCCTCCTAACCCCCTTTCCAAACCCCCAGAGCGCAGAAGAGGCGCGCTTTAATACCGCTCACACCTGTGCGCACTTCCTCACGGGGGCGCGCCCTATCAGTTTTTGGCAGACCATCCCTTTTCTGCACGACACCTGTCATCCTTCTTTCAAAAGGTGTCAGTTCAGGTACTCCCTTACCCCCACCTGTAGCTGACATGCTCTGGCGGTGGTTCGTTAGTCGCTTTTTTGCCTCCACCCTAAAATCTGACCACTTCTTCTTCACCTCGGCCACGGTCTTCTCTGTCCCTCTCACTGAATTAACAGTGGTATTGACGTGTTTCCGCTCACAGCGCCTCCTTTTGTTTGTAACGCCACTACCAGATGAGGGTTTTATTCTTTGTTTCATTGTTACATAAAATTTTACAAATTAAATTCCATTCTTCTTTGTCTCTGCGCAGTCTTTCTAAATATGCAGTGAAATGAAAATAAAGCCGTTTTGGAGGATTATTTCATTAGTAATTTGACTACTGTAAGTGTTGTTGTATGCTCCCCAGGCTGATCTACTTTGGAGGATATGGCCACAAAGTCCTGAGTGATATAAACAGCAGGAGCAGAAGCTTCATCCTTGATGAAACATCTTGGGTAATTTATTAATTTTTTTTACTGAAGCAAAATCTGTCAGTGTAAATTAGGCTCATCCATCCAGCTTTAGGCACTGAGGCAAAGGTGATACAACTAAAAGTCCTGTTTCATTCATTTTCAGACGTTTTAAAAAATACTATATAACAAGGATTAATACCAATGAGTAGTCTTCAAAGCAGCCATATTAGGTGAACAGTTTTCTACTTTAATAACAAAGAATGTTTTCCGTCTCTGTTAAGTAGTGTTTCTGTTTTCAGGTGGAAGATGTGTTTTGGGGATGGAACAATGAAGTTCATATATTTGACCCCGTTCAAGCCAGCTGGAGTGAACCTCAAACTCACGTAAGGACACAAACGACATAATTAAGAAAACTGAACAAGTCATTCTTCTATACTGAGCTCAGAGTTTCCTCTTGATGTTTTTTGTTTTTTTTTGACTTGCAGGGTCGTCCTCCTGCTCCGAGGGCGGCTCACGCCGGCACCACCCTCGGATGCAAGGGATACATTTGTGGGGGCAGAGTGATGGTGAGAGGCCCGACGTGCTGCTCTGATCTCAGTGTGAGTTAACGTGCTGATCGAGGAGAGCCACAAACAACTGCTCTCTCTCTCTTATGTGCAGGAAACCAGGACGAGCGACGTTCACTGTCTGGATCTCGAATCTTGGACGTGGACAGAAATGTGCGGGCCAATACAGCACACGTGTATTAACCAAAACATATAAAGAGTTGCTCTGTTTGTCACTAATAATATTCTAATTTTGCTTCTTCAGAAATCCTCTGTCCACCATTCCAGTGGGCAGATCTTGGCATACGCTCACAGCAGTATCCGACACCACCATGTTCCTGTTTGGGGGCCTCAGTGTGAACTGTAAACCGATGAGTAAGGACACAACCATCCTCTTCCTATTTAATACTTTTGCTACTTATTTTATGTCCTTTAATTATAGTCTTTTTTTTATATTTTTCTCCCATTAGGTGATGGCTGGTTGTTTGACGTTGAAACAAAGAAATGGAGAGAGTTCGAGCATCCCTTTAAGCATAAGCCGAGGTAGTAACTTAACCTATTAAATGCTACTTTAAGTTGTGAGTAATACTTTAATCTGTAATGTTTACTGCGTCTAAGGTTGTGGCATACAGCATGTGTGAGCAAAGACTCGGATGTGATCGTGTTTGGCGGAAGTTGTGACTACATCCTCCTCGTCGACACCGTAAGTATCAGAGTCGCTGTAGGGCATGAAGTTGATGGGTCATTACACACAAACACCTGACTCCTATAATTACAGATGCCCTCGGGAAAATAGGACATAACTTGTGAAAATGTCAATAACAATTGTGGGACTTGGCAGTAATTTGTAGCTCCATTCCAGGTTTTTACTTCCAAATTTCAGAAATCAAATAATTTTCAGTTTAAATATGATCTCCTCTTCTTCAACCAAAGTCTGATTGTTTGTTTAGTGAAATCTAGAACCGATCTGGTTTGGTTGTTAAAATTCACTTCAGAAAAAAAAAAAACAGCATATGGAGCTCTGTGGAGCCCTCCAGGGCTCAGGAGTAACAATAAAATTTATGACTGTAAGAATTTCCTCCCTCGGTTTAGGAAACGGTGCGCATAGATTTACAATCTGCTCCCTCAGTTTAATAAATTGGTCGTACAGCAGGTGGTGCTTGTTCCTATTTATAGTGTAGACAAGAAAACAGACAGAAACACAACACCGAAAGTGAGACGAGGGTTTAGGGACTGTCTATAAATTGCAAAGTCAGGCTGAAATATTCAATAACATTAATATATCTCATTTTAATGTCATTCCAACTGTTACATTGGAAACATGCACCTCTGTATAATTTTGTAAATTTGCTATCCTCACTACTTTACTAACGAAATTTGACTTGTTTGGATTATAATGAAGCTGTAACGTATTGCCTACTTTCTGCAGTCGACAGGAGGGGTTGTTTGTAATTTTACTGTAGTTTCATGGCTTGTTGAAAAGTTGGTGAACCTGAAACAAAAACCAGTCGAAGTTTTTAATGTTGCTGAACCCAAACGATGATGTATTGCCGTCAAAAAGAACGACGCCTCTTAGCAAATGCACGCGCACAGACGAGACAGATTTTCAATCTGTGCGTACAGTTTAATAAACTAACATGGATTCTGATGAGCTCAGATATTTATTTTCTACCGTGACCCCCGAGGGGCTCCATGTTACTCTGAAGATTTGGGAGGTAGAAAACAGAATATGAATTTAACCCATTCAAGACATTTCAAACAGCAGTTCTTATAGTAACGTAACAAGCGGTTCATTTTTACGTAAGAATCGAGCTTGCAAACATTTCTACTCAATAATTACTATTCTGTCAATATGCTAAAGTCAGATTTTATACTAGAAAAAAAAGCACATTTCCTAATTACATGCTTTCAAATGAACGTTTATTAATTTAGTATAAAAGGTTACAGGCACTATGGTTTATAGATGATGTTTAGTTGTGAAAGTAGCAGCTGTGTGATGAAGCTTTAGTCTTGAAACTGAAAACACTAAACAGATTCCTGAGTGAATCTTTGAATGTGTTTTTTCAGGGTCACTGCAATGAAGCACTTGTTTTCCAGACGCAACCGTACCCTCTGTTTAGGTAAAAACTCCTCATGTTTTGTCATCTTCCAAAGCAGAATTGCATTTAAAAAACTGACAGAACAATAATGTGAGTGACTTTACACAGCACACGCTCTAATATATCAAGAAAATGTGAACAGAAAAACAACATATTAGTGTGCTACTTTATTGGTAAAAGCAGTCATTAATCATTTTAAATTTCTCTCCCAAAATAAAAATGTGAATTAACAGTCTTTTTTTTCTTCTTCTGTTGACAGGATTTGTGAGGATTACGTTGCAAAGAATGTGAGAAACTCAGAGAATCTCAGAAACCAGCTTCCTCTTCTACCTCCCAAACTTCTCAAGGCACTCCAGAGGAGAATATCCTTCTACAGGCCTTCAAAGAAGCAAAATACCAGTTAAATAATATCTATAATGCCCCCCCTCCCCCCCAAAAAAGTGCCATATTTTACTTTTCTAACCAGGGTTTGACCATTTTAATTTGTAAAATACACTGAGCAGAATATTTTATGGCGTTTTTATTTTATTGTTTTACAAATATACATTTTGTTTTTGTAACGTCTGCCTACCAAAACTGTAACAAAGTATCCGGATAATAAGTGATACGATTAAATAAGCTATCAGAAAAAGTTTTGTGTGATGCTGATTATCAGTTCATACGGCTGTAAACACACACACACACACAACCTTTTTGTTCGGAGAACCTTTAATTTAAAACACACACAACAACAACAACAACAAAAAAACCCTATAAAAAGCTGCTTCTTTATTTCTGAGCAGCAAACCTCTTTTGGACAAATGCAATAAAAGCACAAGTCCTGAGCTCAGCCACTGAGTGGCAGCAGCCTTTTCTGTGTTTAACTCTGGCTGGATTGTGTCAACAGAAAAGCAGCTGTGTTAGTCTGATTCAAAGTGCCACATTCCTCCTTCGTCCGGCAGCAAAGTGCAGGAACTGGAATAAAAACCTTGAATAAACACTTACTTCCCATACCGTAGGAAACCTCTGCCACGTGTGACAAATTAAAAATCCAGCTCAAGAAGTGTTTATCGTTGCATTAAACCCAGCCAAAAAGAATGACCCTGTGCTTCAAAACAACCCGAGTTAGAGCAGAGAGGAAACTCTGGGGTCTCTTTAATTATTAAAAGGCGAGTTGAAACAATGTAAGTAATAGGTAACAAATAAGTGCACTCATAGGGAGCACAGGCATAATGGGATGACGGGACACCCTGATGTTCCAGATAACAAACCAAGGAGGCCTCTGTCAGTTAACACTCCTGCTCAGCACAAGCAGAACCTCCTGGCATCTGTTCAGGGTTCTGTTGGGCTGCAGATGCACAGCTTAAGCAACAGCCCGTTTTAGCCGGATCCAGGCTTCTCGTGTATCGGTCTGCTGCAGCGTTCTGAGCTGAACTGTCAGCTGAACTCTCTTTCAATCGTGTCCATCAGCTCCTCCTCTGACCCATGGTACAGGATGACTGGCGTGGTGACAGGAGAGCTGTGGCAGCTGTCAGAAGTCCTGTGGAAAGGGGATGAACATGTCGATTAAAGGCGAAGAATCATCCGACAGATCACTGACAACACTTCAATCCCTTTAAGGTGAATTTGATCTGGCCAAGCCTCTTCTTTTTTTTTTTTTTTACTCCACTGAGTAAAGAAATGAATCATTCATGGGAGCTGTCCACTTACAGCTGTTTTTCTGATGTGGGCACGTTTTCTAACAAGGTCCCTCTTACCAAAAACGTCTGCGAGGAGGACTGAGGGGACAAAAATAAAAAGGATGTTAGTTCCGCTTCTCAATTTAAAAGCATCTTGTGTTTGAGTTTCTGTAACTTACATAACAAGAATCACCAGGCAGTTAGATTAATAAATAAGAGATAAAAGCCCTTACATTATGCTGAATGAATCCCTCAGGTGTGTGTTGCTTTGAGTGCGTTTCCGTCTTGTTTCCGTCCTTTGACGCACGGTGCTGGACGCGCGGCCCGGCCTCCTCCTCCTCCTCCTCCTGACCAAAGTGACACAGCCCGTACGTTTTGGACCCGATGAAAGTTCTCTTTGGGGGACCTTTGGGATCAGATGCCACTCCTCGAGCCTCGTCGGCAGCCGGGACCGTGTCGTCCTCTGAAAAGTCCGAGTCGCGCCCCTCGCTGTCGGGTTGCGCGCGGCTCCGCGCGTTACGCAGGACGCCGTGGATCCTGAGACGCCTGAACGGACCTCTGTCCTGCTCGGACGAGGAGGCAGCGGCTCCCGTTTTGGTCACGCTTACCTCGCTGACGCACTCAGGCGCGACCCTCTTCCCTCTGCTCGTGGCGGACCCCATCACCGTGCCTTTTGCTCCAAAACTCCTGTTTCAGAGTTCTCCCTCCGGCGCCCAGAAAGGGCTCATTATCCGACACAAACAAAAAAAAAAAAAAAAAAAAGAGCCTGATCTCTGTCTGGGGTTAGGGTCGGCTTTCAATCAGGGGAGCAATTGGAAGTCAGATACTTGGCTAGAAACCAGCTCCTGATGCCAGCATGCCAGTCGTCCCTGGACCTGCAGACGCGTGTCCCCGAACAGAACCGACCCGAGTCAGTGTAAACTTTCCACCATCGGGATGAGAAGCTGTTCGTTACATAACCCAGCTTGGCTCAGGACCCCAGGGAGAAAAGCCCGCCTTTCTTTAGGGGAACACACCCCCTCTGTGCTGAACAACAGAAACCTCCACTTTTACTTCACAAGCTTTGCTCCTAGTAGCAATCAGATAAAGTCTTTAACTGTTATAAAGATGACACATTGAAATCAATACATGATATGATCAGCTTATGATATTGTGAGACGCTTAGAGTACATGTTGTGAATGACTCTCAGCTACTACCACAGGAAATTTGAGCTTAGTATCTGTAAGACTGACTGAGTTAGTCGCATTGATGTTGGCCTACGCCGATTAGCTGTGGCACCCGATTTGAACTAGATTTACTCTAATAGTAAATCATTCTTAGACGTACACCCAGTGATTACTTTCAGAGAGTTTCAATAAAAATCCATCAAGTGGTTCATGAGATATTTTGCTAACAGACAAACAGGGAGGACTTCAACAGTTAAAGCTAAAGATTTAAGCAAAGGCGTTGTGCGACTTGTAGCGCTTGGAGTATGTGTTGTGAATGACTCTCAGCTACTACCTCACAAAACTTTAGGTCAATATCTGTGGGAGTGACTGAGTTAAAGCCAGTTTTGTGTTTTCGAAGGTCAGTTGGCTGTGGCAGCCATCTTGAATCAGACTGGCTGTAAAAGTTAATCAGTTGTAGAGGTACGTCTGTTGATTACTACCTGAAAGTTTCATTAGAACCTGTCCAGTGGTTTGTGAGTTATTTTGCTAACAGACAGACAAAGTTGACTGTAAACAATTAAATGCCAAAATCTTCTGTCGGCTGCGGCACTCATCTTGAATCGGGTTGACTCCGAAAGCCAATCAGCTGTAGAGGTCCATCCAGTGATTGCTTCATTTAAGTACATTCAGAGTTTGAACAATCGGAACCAGAACAGCCACAGCTGACCCTGTGATGTTGGACTCAGGTCTATGTTTTGCAGGCTTGATGCTGACCCCACCCACCCGTGACACATTAGGACTCAGACTCTGCGTGGGCCACCAAAGAGGGGGCATTCCTGTGCAGCAGCTTGAGCTCTGCAGACCTGCCTTAATAGGCTTTTATTTGGCTCACTTGCACATATTGAAAACACAGTGGGTGCTCCTCAGCGCCAAGGCTGTCCAACAAGAAAAAAAAAGAAGTTGTTTACAGTCTTTCACTAAGTGTCTTTCTTTTCATGCTTGTGTGTGCCAGACAGCTGTGCAACCTGTTCTCTCTGGAGGATGACCAAGTCAAATGTTATGTTTCAAACTAAACGTGGAAAAAAAAAAAACAGACGAAGAAGAAATGTCTGCTTGTTCCAGATGTCTCCGTGAAGAAATTCCTGCTTTACAGTTGGACTGAAAAACTGAAAAAAAAAAAAAGGTTGAGCGGAACGCCAGGAAAATATAAGCTGACAGTTTAGGTTGGCTGTTTGATCTTCACAAATAATGTTTTTATTTCAGCATAAATGCATTTTGCTTATCAAAGAGCTAAAAGAGCTGGAGGGCAAAACTGTAAAGGGGAAAAAGTCCTCCTGATGGTGGAGTTAGGGCTCCAAATCTTGCCTCTTAAATGTCCCAAAAGGACCGTTTTCGAACTAAATTTAGAAGCGAAACCGTTGTTTCTCTGCGTGTCTCGAGGACACTCTCGTTTGTTCTCTTTTCTTTTCAAATTCCAGTTCTGCCTGCGTCGGTGTGTCATTAACGAAATCACGCGACCACATCTGGGGGAAAACTTCAGCAGCTTCCAGACGAGGGGGGAGGATCTGCTGCAGGATGGAAGCCACGGCCCGGCCAGCTGCATAGCTGTGGTTCCTCTGACTTCGCCCAGAGTCGAGAATACTCCTTTAGCATGGAGCGAGAGCTGAAAAAAGTCCTGATCAGTCTCTGGTTGGGATTCTGCCGTCTCTCAAGCTGCGATGACATCTGGTTGGTCTTTGCTCCTAAAGTAAAACGAGAGAAATTGCAGTTTCAGCTAAAATGTTGTGTGAATGCTGAGTGCTAAATGACTGCTGAAATCTGCTTAAGAAGCTGAAACTGAGCTGTTAAAGCTAAAACGAGCATGTAACTAGCTTAAAGCTGTAAGAAACAGAATATTAGCTACAAGCTTAAAGGAAACACTAGCTAAAAGAAGCAGAACACGAGATAAAGCTAAAAGGAAAAGAACGTTGCCTAAAAGTTAGAAGAAGCAAAATGCCAGATAAGACAAAAGTGGTAAAACGGTAGCTAAAAGCTAGCTAAAGGCTAAAAGTAGCAAAGCATTAGCTAAAGGCTAAAAGTAGCAAAATGCTAGCTAAAAGACAAAAGAAGAAAAATGGTAGATGAAAGCGAAAAATATCAAAAAGCCAGCTAAACACTAAAAGTAGCAAAAGGCTAGCTAAAAGTTAAAAGAAACAAAAAGCTAGCAAAAATACAAAATTAAAGCTGTAGCTAAAAATTGCAAAACACTAGCTAAAATGTCAGAATAGTAGCTAAAAGTATCAAAAGGCTAGCTAGAAGTAGCAGAATGTGAGCTTAAAGCTAAAAGTAGCATATAGTAGCATATAAAGTTATATAGTTAAAACAATATATAACAATTAGAAATACCAACATTTCTATCACTCACTTCCTGAATGAGCTGATATATGAATAGCTAAAATAGGACACATTATACAGAAGTGGTTAGTTTGCAAAAACATGAAAAACAGGAAACCAATTGATGGATAAAATGACTTTTGGTATTTGTGAACAGCAAGAGGACACCAGACATTTTTATCAATATGACTCAACAGCTCAGTTCATGGAGTAACAAATGAAGTTATAAAACCAAATGAACACATTTATTTAGTCCACATGGCTGTAAAAACAAATCTCTGGAGAGCATTTATTGCTCACTCACTGATCCACATTCCAGAAGAACTGCTGCCCAGGGGGCCTCGTTCCCCACCAGGTAGGAAAACTGAACGGCTCACGGACCTCTGCTTACTGACATATTTATGTCCTGCAGTGTCAAACACCACTTTTAAAGAGAATAACCTTAATGATTTCCAAACCTTCTGCTTTTGCGTTCACTCAGACACTGTGTTTCACTTTACAACATATGAACATATGAATATAAACATCCACAGCTCCATGCTTTTAGGAATTTATAATGTAAATTCAAATTAAAGTCACTCCAATCTGCTCATCAGAAAGTGCTAGGAATGATCAAGTTTGAAACAAAACATGAAGCGTCGAAATGCCTCCCGTTTTAATAGATTTCATTTAGTGGGTTCAAGTTGAATTTCACGTCTTTTCACAAAACTAGAGCATGTTTTCAGACTGGCAACAATGAGGATTCTCTACAGATTAAAGACAAAAAGGTGGTTTAGCAGTCAGATAAAGATTCACCGAGACGCTGAACAGATGATCAGAGCTGAGAAAAAGGGATATTGTAAATCCAGCAAGGTTGTCAGGGCAACAGCCTGTGCAGCCAAAAAGAGCTGAACTCAAGTAAAAGCAAAAAGGGGGGCATCTTTATTTAACTTTGAGCTATCCCTTTTAATCTGTTACATTACCAAATGCAAATTAGGGCTTTTATTTTTCCTACTGACATTTAAAGTACATGAAGAAGACGTAGCTAAGGCCTCTGGAAGAATCCCCCCTCCCCGAAATGCCTCCCTGGCAACAGTTTTTCCCACACATTAATGAGACACCTTATGTATTTCCCTGACAGCTTGTAAGAATGGAGGTTCTGCTCTGCCTTCAGCTTCATTCATGCAGAAAAAAAGATGCACTGTTTATAATGACCAGCAGGTGGAGCTAGCATTTAAGTAAAGCAAACAAAGTTTTTTTTTTTTTTTTTTTGTAATTAATTTGAGCAAACTAGAAGGTTCCTGTGGAGAGAAATCTTAATAATTCTTTGAAGGAATGCATATCACCCGCTGCCTTAATTTTAGAGCAACATCATATGTTTAGAAACGATGGGGTTGCAGATGATTTAGTCAAATCTTGTAAATAACGACATGTAAAGTCTGATACGATATGGGACATCACAGTCAAAGTATGTGTTGTAAATGACTCTCAGCTACTACCACATCTATTTTTAGCTCAATATTTGTAAATATGAGTTATGGCCATTTTGCGTTCTCCTAATTAGTTCAATATAGCGGCCATCTTGAACTGGATTGGCTTCAATGACTAATCAGTTGAAGAGGTACATCCAGTGATTATTTTCTGAAAGTTTCATTAAAATTTGTCCAGCTGTTCATGAGATATTTTGCTAACAGACAGACAGACACCCACCTTTTGCCTTTTGGTAGCTGGGGATAATAAGGTTTATATGTAGTACAAACATATAGTGAGGGTTCACGGAATAAACTAGCAAAACGTTATGTTATGAGTTGCAAATATTCAACCAGATGGTTAATATTAAGTCTTAATCTGTTATTTGACACACAGGAAAAAGTTAGACGATATCAAAATGTTTAACATCCTGACACTAAAACAGTTGTGTATTTTCCGATGGATTGTTTCTGTACTCATACTGAAATTGATTTGAAGACCCTTTTTCTCCTTCCTGTGCACACCCTCTGTTGGAGCCGAGCTGGGAGGACCTCTCAGCCAAGACTGTGGTCCCTCTCACAGTGACCCAATCGAGAGAAAACAATTACTGCCTCGCTCAGGTCCTCACAGCGCTCAATACCAACATCTGCTCGCTTCCTAATTACCCCGCAGGTGAGAGGCTTCATTTGGAGAGAAACCCACAGCGATCAATCCCTGCGTTATTCGGAGCTTTGTTTGTTGGAATCCTAACACGTCAGACTGTTCAGTTTGGTTCCCTGTGATCATCCCCTCCTCCTTTATCCTCCTTAAATCCTACTTATCCTTAAAAGTTTTGCTTGACAGTATTTGAACCACACAGGATTTTGTACATTTTTTGCCCAATTATTACATAAAAGTTGAATCTTAAGTCTCAATTAAGCCCTGGGGGTTTTTTTTTTTTTGGTCTTTTTTTTTCAAGACAACCCAAAAATCCTCTTCAGATTCAGTCAGTAACAGCTTCATAACTGCAAGGCCACACCGTACCCTGTCAGCCCCCACGGATAGGAGAAAATCCCAAAATACAGTGAATCTCCTGTCAGAACCACAAGGCCAGGTGGAGATGTGAAAACTCAAGGATGAAATGTTAATTTTACTTATGTACAGCGAGCAACTGAGTGAAATTATGGAACCTGTTCTGAAAATCCTCAACTACGGGTTTGGCAAACCTAAATGAAGTTTAACTTGATGTTTCCCAAACCTTAGCTTTCTTGTACTTAAACCATTCTTTGTAATTTGGGCCGTTGATTAGCTACACAACTCACTTTGTCTTAAGATTATTTGCCATTAATATGGCTGTCCTGACAATAAAACTATTGGAAACAATTTGCTAAGTTAGGATAAAGGGAAAAAGGGAAGTAAACTCAATATTTTGAGTACTGAGCAGCGGAGAAGGGGTTGGATATTAATGAAGCTTTTGCTTCTTTTTGCTCCTTTTGAGCATGTAAGGATATTTTCCGAATCTATATATTCAAAAGAAACATTCATTCATTGTTGCATTAATGATGGTTTCCAAATGCAGCAAAACATCCCAAACCATGACACTACCGCCACCATGTTTCACCAATAAGCTCCCTATGGTATGCAGGAATGCAACAATTTCTTTCCAATCATTTAATCTCTTTCAGAAAATGAAAAGTTTGGTCCAATCCAACCACTAATATGTGTGTGTGTGTGTGTGTGTGTGTGTGTGTGTGTATTTCTTTTTATTATTATTTTGACTTGTTTGTGGAATCTGACAAACCTCCAAAGATCAGCCACCAACTTTTTTTCTGAAGTCCTCTGAAATCTCTTTGGTTTGAGCCAATACATCGTTCCACAAACGTGCTGCTCTTCTAATAAAACACCTGCACCTGGTTTCACTGGCTGAAAACATGTACTTCAACCTTTAATTTACTATTAAGTGAAGAAAACTGAACCTTTTTGCCACATAGTGGTAAAAAAAAGCTGATCATTTGTGCAGTGTAGTCATTTGTTTTCATCTTTCAATTCGTCTCTTTGTTTGCTTTTTTTCTACACTGGTGTGATCTGACAATAGCAGAGAATCACAACCCCCCAGATGTTGATTGTCCGTGCATTTTTTGGCACGACAAAAGAAGGACATACTCAGTATTAGAAAGGGGGTCATGATGATTTGGGTGACTGATTTATCCGGCTGACGCCATCTCCACAAAAGCAGAAAGTCTGTCAGAGATTTCCTGTCTCTTTCGCTTTTACCTTCTGTCAAAACAACAAAGAGAATATGGAAGCTGATTTGTTTCCTTCCCTTGGTATTTCCGCTCCAGAAAAACATTTTGAAGGTGAAAGGAAAGTAGAGGAAGAGGAAGCAGCACTGATTTCATGCTTTCCGTGGTCATGACACGCCGCAGAATAGATTGCTGCATAAAAAAAAATAAAAAAAAACCCTCACTAGATAATTGATGATGCCTCAAGGCCTAACAGCTTTGTCATGGCTTTGGTGCCTTTGGAGACGCAGTGATTTAACAGTTTTATGGAGTAAAAAGATTTTTTTTTTTTCTTAACTAATATGACAGCGTTCACAAGCGGCCGAGCGTTGAAGTAACATCCACACCTGGTTGTTGCAGAGTTGCCAGACAACAAGGTGCGCGACGCAGAGGAGCACGGCTCAGTTTTGGCTTTCTGCGTGAACGCCTGGATCTGTCCTCACCCCAGTCTGCCGGATAGAGGTGAAGATCTCTCCAGATGCTTTCGCTGCCCCGCCACTTTTCGCCGTTACGTAACGGGGCTGCGGATGTCAGGCATCATTACCGGACCTGTCTGTGCCAGTCTAAAAATACGACGCAGGGTCTGATGTAGTATTTATGCGAGTAAAGTCAACAGGAGAGGGCTTTGGATCACAAGCTGTTTCTGTGACAATCCAGAGCCAGTGTGACAGAGCAGCAGAGGGAGAAGGAAAAACATACAGTTGTGTGCGTGTGGGTGTGTGTGTGAGGTTGTTAAGTGAGAGAAAGAGATAGAGGATGGAGGCGGTGGAGGCGGTCGAGATAACTCTGCTCTATTAACATGCACACTTCATGAATCCCTGCAAGGGGCCTGTAATGAAACTTTCACTATTTGGCTGCTTTTTCCTTCAGTTCGATGTTCATCTTCTGCTAATGCTACACTGTGTTTAATAAACATTTTTTTCTTTTTAATTTAATAAACCTTACAGGTATCATCCCAATAATACATATTGCAAACCAACTCCACTCCCAAGTGAATTCGGAGCGGAATTACACCTAACTTTTAATTTCAACCACTTTAATGGCGTCTTGAATGTAAGTTAGAGAGTGGAGACGAAAGCCCCAAGATCATCAAACTGTTTAAATATGTCCATGAAGTCTGTCAGGATCTTCATGTGCTCATGTTAAGTTTGACTCAAACAGCAACCCCAGCATCCCAGTTCAGTTCAAAGTTTTATCCTCTTCTTCCTTCATCTGAAAATTCTTCTTTTTTTTAATTTTCAGAATAAAAAGGGAGCTGCATTGCTCCACCGTCTTTGAGGATTTTTGCAGGCTCACCCATTGTTGTGGAAAATAAATCAGATTATGTGACGTTACCAAGTTCTGTAATGCAGTTTTAGCGAAGGTCATTCTGTCCTCGCTCTGATCCAACTGTCTGCATGTTTTCTGACTTAAACTGGCTCCCTGACCATGGCTGACCCATTTGTTTACTCAAGCTAACGTTCTCTATTTTGTTTTTGGCGTTCTTGCTGCTAAAGTCTGATGATGTGGAACGTTCCCCTCATCAGGTATGCACAACAATAAATGCTCGAGTTACCGTTTGGGTATTCCCAGTTTCACTTATTGCTTTCCTTCCACAAGGAGTTGAGTACCGTGATGGATGTGGTGGGACATTATGATCTATTGTCAACATGCAGTAGATGATGATTAGCTCATTCTATAATAATAGCACAATGTGAGATGCTAAGTCACAACAATAAGAGGCTGAGTCAATGGAATGAGATGGTAAGTCCCAATTATGAGACACTATTTCATAATTATCACTTAGATGATTTTTTCTTTCATCAAAGTGGTGGAAATGGGCTTCCACAGGAATCTGATCTCATCTGTCTTTCTACTGGCCTGATGAAAAGTTTTTCTCACTTTAGTCAAGTTTTTTCAGGACTGACTCACTCCTTTAAAGGCATTTTCCACCTTAAGATTTTTTGTCTTTTGCAACCATCTGAAAAGCATTTTACATCTGTTTTAGTTGTGCAGTAATGTCAAACATTATTAAACTGAAAGTTATTAGAAGCAGAAGCATTCAAGGTGATGCAGTTTGGAGTTGGAAAGTGTGCGTGGAACTAATGAGACGTTTAGTTTAATCACTTGCTAGTGCAGACAGTTTATTTAAGATTAAACTGGGAGATATTTAAACCTCCTACCCTAAATATTAATTGCCAGATTACAGTGTTATGAATATAGATATGCATAGTGGGCCTGTCAAGATTCTGATCTCTATGGTGCACTAGAAGAGCAGTGAATACTTTAGAGAGTTGTGGCTTTTTGTAGCACTTATAAAAGCAAAAGCGCCCGAGCAGAAACAACAGATGTATCTCCAAGCTGAGCTGCAATCATTATTTATAGTAAGAGCCAATTAGTGGCTAATTTATTGGTGTTAGCAAAATATTTAAAAGGAGAACATATATTTGTGTTGTTAAAATAATTTCATTTAAATTTACAAACACATGTTAAAAGCATAGAATATAGAAATGTGAGTTTCTAATGCACATTCTGGTATGTTGGGCTTCCTGCACGCTGTAATTTTCTCAGTGTTTTTTTTGTACGTGTATAAGCTTGTTGAGAAGTCAGATATGCTGGAAGCAACACAGTTTTTTGACCGAGTTTTACCATTTTATTTTGTTCTCATTAAACGTCACCTTTTGAAAAATGATTTGGTCTCGCTCGCGTTTCAGATATCTGTTGCTGGACTGACTTCTAAATGTGGTACAGAAGAAACAAAAAGAACCGGAGTACCGCTACACTGATATTGTGACTTCCTCATGAATTAGGTTGAATTTATCCAAATTTTAGGTTCAGTTTAAATCATTTATTAAATGAAAAATATACAGTGTCAGTAAGACAAACTACTACATCTGAGAAACCTAAGCTTTTATGCTCTTATAGTCCTGTAGGTCAAAATACAAGCTAAAGCTTCAGTGAGGAAACACCACTTGGCCTCTGGGTCCTTTCTGTAGAAGAAAAAAAAAGTACTTTACTATTGTTTTGTGACATTGTATACTTCACACATAAACCTTTACTATCAGTGAGCAGCTTGTGGATGCGTTCGGCGAGCGCCTCATTTCATAGTGACGCGCTCATCCTCCCCTCAGCTGTGTTTTTGTGTGCTTACAGATCAGACTCCAGGGAGGGAATCTACTCAAGTGTGATTAGAGCAGCATTATTAGCCAAACATTTCCCCTAATTAACATGCAGTTAAAGTCAGCGCTAAGACTTTACTGTCAGTTGCTGCACCCACGAGCCCTGGAGTTGTTTTTCCCTTACATTTCCAATATCCCTGACATGCTGGCATAAACAGAAAACACAGTTAGATACTTGTGTCGCTTGCAAATGCAAACGCGAATCAGTATTTTTGGTACCAGCTGAAAAAAAACATAGACTTTTAAGCAACGATTATGCATTATTTCTCAAATGAGAAACACTGCGAGAGTATTATTGGGCTGTTTATACAAAATTAATTAATGCGTGCTATTTATTTAATTATTATATTGCCACTATCTTAATGAGTATTAGTTGCTAAAAAAGCATCAATGTTATTGTGCGTTCAATAAACTTCACATTTTTTATCAACTTTACTTGGGAAAATGTAAACCTTAACATCAAATGCAAGTAGAGACATTACATTTTTTGAGAAATTCAGTTTGAATGCTGAAATTCGTTGCTAAAATTGATTGAGGAATGAATTGTTAACTAAACTGCTGAAGTTAAAACAAGCAGAACAAAACAGCTAAAAGCTCAAATCAGGCAAACTGTAGCTAAAAGCTAAATGTAGCAAAACTGAAGCTAAAAGTTACAATTATTAAAACCATAACTTAAAGCTAAAATTAGTAAGACAGTAGCTAAAACCTAAAAGCAGCATAAGAAGACAAAAATAGAGCAAGTATGTTGAAGAAGATTTCAGAAAACAATGTTTTTGGAGTAACTGAACAGATCTTAAAGAAGAAATGAAGTAAAATGTCAAAATAATGAGTTTTCATGTTTTTCTTTGAGTTAAACACCATCATAAACACTCCAGTGGTCCATTTCTCTTATTTAAAATGTTAAGGACTTGTTTTTAGAGTTTTTGTGTCAAAATCCTGAAGAGGGGTGATTGTGTGAGTGGATTTAGCGACTTGGTTGGTGATGTAGAAGGAGCCGCAGCCAGCTGTGGCAGACCGCTGTAGGACAGTGAGGAAGTTACTGTTGCAGTGTTTATCAGGGAAAATGGAAGCAGAAGAAGAAGCAAGTTTTGTTAACAAGAGTATCGGTTTGGAATCGTTTTTTTGTTGTTCTTGTTGTTGTTCTGTCAGGAACTCGAGCCCCACATTTCACAAGGGGAACCCCTGACCTTTACAATTAAGTCACACAGTCTTCAAGGAGTTTCCCATCTGGTTAGCGAGAGGTGGCTGTGCCGGTCGGACA
>JAOXNZ010000002.1:9269629-9281395 GCA_028566095.1 Kryptolebias brasiliensis | reverse complement strand
TATCTATCTATCTATCTATCTATCTATCTATCTATCTATCTATCTATCTATCTATCTATCTATCTATCTATCTAATCTGCTTTGTAGTTTATAAGTTCTGACACTCAGCACATTAAAGAAAAAATCACATCAGCACAAATTACCAATTCTTGTTTTTATTTCTCATTTTACTCTTTTCAAAGTTGTATCATCAATAGAAATTTGAAATTTATGTGCTTAAAAAGCAACCATCTTTTCCTTACAAAGATTTATTTAGGTATTAACAGAGATACTTATTACAGACATTGAGGTTTCAGCCGTTTTACATGTTTAATGTCACCGACACTGTGTGATTTAATAAGTCAGTGGGGGGTTGATGCAGAGTTTTGGTACAAAGTGTATTCTTTGTGTGCTTTGATAAGTTTGTATATAAGTTAAAAATGGTTAAAGAAAGTCACACAGCTGCTGAGTTCTTCTTGATATATGATAAGATGGTTTGCAAAAACTGAAAGGCCCCTTTAGGAGATCAGCAGGACATCCCGAGTCTATTAATTCCAATACAAGAAGTAAATAAAGATGCACATTGTGAATGATTATAGCTGTCAGTCTCTGAGGGGAAAACTTGACCTATTGTGTGGAAGCCAAACTTCTTTTGAAAATTCTGAAACTAAATTTGTGTTTGCCAGACAACAAATTTTGCAAAAACTAAAGGCATAGCTGCATCTCAGTAGCCAGAATCTGGCAACTCGCAAAAAAGTTCAACCTAATACATTTAGATTTTAATATTTTCTTTTTTATATCTTCATCTATCAATGTAAACATACAGCTAAGAATGACTAAACACTTTATTTATTAAAAACCTGCTAAGTTTTATCAAAGCAATTAACTGAAATATTTGAATGAGTTGTAAAATAAAAATGCTATGTTTTACTGCGTTATCACTAAGGAGAAAAAAAATGATAAGTTTTGCAGAATATTTTATGCCCATCTTCAGTCTGACTGAGCTCTACTCTAAGCAAAACAGACAAGAAGTGCTGTGCCGTCCAAACACAGAAAACCTTGCTTTGTGGACCCAGAAAGACGTCCTATTCTTGGGTCAGCAATCGCTCTACCACCTAAAAAAAAGTGCAACCAGAGCCTCTTTAAAAAGATTAATGACCATTGATCCCCAGCACAAGTCACCAGGGCAGCAGACCGCTGTTTTCCTTCAGTCGGCACGAGCAGTAAAATTGTCATTACACACTTTCCGAGCCTTTAGGTTCCACCTCTGCCCGGCCTGAACCAAGTCCAAGGACAGCTGCTGGTGTTTGCTTTGTTTTCTGTTGTTCAGCAGTGTCTGATGATGTGGCTGCTGTTTGCTTAATGGTACCATTTCCCCATAAGCTTCACGAATTGCATAAAAACTGCTTTTTATGTTTACAATATATTTTTGAAGACAAAGTGCAAGGTGAGAGAGAGAGAGAGAGTAAGCCACTGAAACCACTGAGAAACCCAGAAAATTGCTCAGCCGGGATTTGCACACAAAAAAAAGAAAAGAAAAGAAAACCAACAAATTTACCTGAACTAAACTTTTGATTGGACTTACTGATGATCTTGTATGAACAAAAAATCTGGAACCTATTTTTGCATTGTTCTTCACAATCCTCATCAGCACATGAGTATTTCAAAAGCAGACAAACACACACACTCACACACACAAAACAGTCACTGCCAGTAAATAAAACAACTACCAGGAATATTTTTTACTGCAAATCCGCTTCCAGTTTATTCAATTCTATAGGTGATTTGTTTAAATGGATTTCTGCCTCATAATGAAATGAGACTGATTATAATGTTGAAGCCATGATCTTTGTTAATGCCAGACAGTCTATAGCCAGTTTATATCTTTTGACAGACTGCTTTCTTTAGAAATCTTTAGAAATCTCAGTCAGACTAACAAACAGCCTAACAGGAGTTATATAATAAGGTGTACAATCCAGATCACATTTTATGTTTCTCATGTTGTGAGACAAATCAAAGTTATGACACTGAGTGCAGAAGGGAACACGACTGAAGCCTGTTAAAGCTGCTGATGGGTTTTTCACTTTACTCTATGCAATTGGAGTTTCACTCTTATTTTTTCCATGTCAGAAATGATCAGGCTAGAAATACATGAAGGCTGTGTGTTTATATAAGTTAGGTGGACAAGGCCGAAATCTTAAGTGGGATAAAAAAAAAGTATAGTAGTCTATAAAATGCTCAGCACTCCTCCTTTTTTAAAAAAAGTCTGCCTTTAGTTCTTTGAGCTCTTTGTTAAAAGAGTTGCCAAAACTCTAATTCATCATATTTATCCCAGTGGTAAGAGGAGCAAAATAACGGCTTATAGGGTTTAAAAAAACTCATCCAAAGCACTTTCAGCTTTTACACTAACATACCCAGGCATTTTTAAAATTCAAATGAACTTAAATACAATTTTTGTATGATACAGAGTACGCATTTCCTCAAATAATCACATCTTATGTGAATTTCAGAAATGCTGAAAAGCTGTTCAGCCTGCAGACTATTTCTTTCCCCTTCTTTGACACCAGTTATGTTATAAGACAAGTCGCACAACCAAGAAATGGAAGGTTTCAATTTAGAAACATTTTTACTTTTGCAGATGATGTCACCCTATTGTCAGACTTCTGGTGAGCATTTGGGCATTTTACAGCATAGTACAGTTGTGTAACACATCTGAATTTAGTTTAGCACTTCACTCCTAGATTCTGACTTCAAGTGGGGTAATTCAACCTAATTAAATGCTTTTATTTTCTGCCTCTAATGAAGACGTTTAAGTAAGTTGAGGTGGAATGAAGAGGTTAATAAGAAGGATCTGGATAGCATCAAATGCAGAAACATGAACTACGATCTGCATTACAACCCTCACTAAGTTGCTGTTTCCCTTTAAACTTTCACAAAACATGAGTCTGTGATTGTTTAAGAGACTCAACCAATGTTTCCCCGTCACCACAGAATAATTTTTTGTTGTTGTTTATCAGCAGAGAAACTCAAATTAATAACCACAAATTAACTTCTGCATGGGGGCGCAAGAGTAGGTTAGGAAGAGACGGGAGCGTTTGTTTATTTGACAAGCACAAGACTGTAAAAGACACTCACTCGAGCTGCTGAATTAATGATGTTGTTCTCTGCGCATCCTGATGCGTTGATAAAACTGAAAGATTGACCTACAGTGCTGACATCAGTGATCTGGAACTGGTAATGGTGTGTGGATAAGTTTCCCATAAAACCAGGATGAGGAAACATGCTGTCACAGCGACCTGATCGTTAGTACACCAAACATGGAAACGCTCAGCCAGACACTTATCATTCTAGATCAAATGCATTGTAATTACTAAATAACATCTGTTCACACAGCTTTTCTCTTAATTTGCCATATGTTAGAAACCTCATAGTGGTGATGACAATGGAAAAATGTTGAATATATGTTGCCAAAATAACAGAAAAGTTCAAAATTAATAAATTTGTTTGATGCTGTGTCAGACAGATGCTTAAAGAAAATTGCATTCTACGATAAAAATCTGTGAAAGTGACTTTGAAGGACCCAAAATTAACTTGTCTTCTGTATGCATTGTATCTATTTCTGAACATATGCTACACCAAGAATAACTGATTATAGCTGCGCATATTTCAAAATAACTGACATTTGCCTTGACTGTAAAAATAACTGCTGTTATAAAGGTAGCATGCCTGGTTTAAATGTTCAAAAATATTTCATCTTTCAACACTCGCATATAAAAGAAAATGGAAATCTGCTTAATTTGTTTTATTAATAGCAGTTGTTCATGTTTTTGTCCCAAGCTAATCACCAAACACTTCAGCTCAGAAACAAAGAGAAAAGTTCTGCTTTTATTAAATGGGATAAAAAAAGGGTCCGTCAGCACATCTTTACCAGCCTTATGTGTAAAACAAATAAGCTCAGCTGCTTGTAGGTGCTGAAGCTCTGTGAGGGTTTTCATCCATAGCTGAACAATTTTCTGCTCCTCTGGGATGCTTTGCATCAATTCAATTTATTTCAGTAAATGGACCAATTCATCAGGGAAATTCTGGATGTCATTTGTTTTTTTTCATCAAGCGATACCTTTCACCGCATTTTTCACCAACACAAACTGATCAAACCCTTGTGCAGACATCTTGAACCTGCAGCATCTGCATGACATTTAATTGTGTGTTTATGGACTCTGATGACCTACTGTTAGACGACCTCTGTCTGTGAGGTTGACCGCTGATTTAGAAGTTAAAACTCATTTTCTGACATTAAAAATGAGTTTTTTGGGGGTGTTTTATTATTGAAGAAGTTTGGAATTTCAATTGAAGGAGCATATTTTACCTGCAAGGTGTAATGAAACCATTAAAATAACGTGTCAAAAAGAGTCTAACAGCACAAGCTCAGGTAAAAATAAGATTTGGTGCTTTGAATCCTTCGAATGAATTCCTTCTGGCCCACACTGACAAGCTCATGTCATCCCTTTGACATTTCAGGAGCCTTCGCATTTCATCAAAACGGTAATTAATCATTCGCGAAACAATGCGTTGGCCTGGAACATCAGGGCCACCACGGTGCCAACGAGGAGAGGGAGCGCTGCCAGGGGCCTCCTCACCGCACGCCAGGCTGCAACAGGGAAAGTGTTTCCATGGTGAAACCTCTGCACGGTGACATCTGTTGGCATCTCAGGCTGCAGGACTCAGATTTTCTGTTGCATGTCTGCACAAAACGACCTCATTTAGACCACAGCTGTCCAAAAAAGGTGATCAATAATTAACCACAGCAAGTGGGTGGGTAGCTGGAAAATATGTCCTTTAAAAGATATAATAACACATTTTATAATTTTATTTCAATATGTAATTGAAGTGATGAATAATTAAAGTATTCAAGTCACAATTATAACAAAAAGCTTTAAAAATGATTTTAATATTATAAGTTAATTGTCATTAGGGAGCTTGCAATGTCTGTTCATTTAATTTATGACTCTTGTGTCCTTTATAATAACAACAGGTGCAGCTGCGAAGTAAGCGTAGGAGAAAAGTACATCAAAATGGTATTTAAATATAGCACTAAGGTAAACATGTACTTGCTACTTCTGGCTTGTCATGGTTGTAAAACATAGTGTTCATGAAACAAGGCGTGATAAGACAACACCACCTCCAGGCGGGAATAAAGGCAGAAAGAGAGCCAGATGTGCCCCAGACTCTCCGAGTCCATTAAGTGCAGGAGTACACATAACCTACTTCAGGTCTGTCAGCTGTACACGCCACAATTAATAAATCAAAAACAGAACAGCAACATTCTTGTGGAGTAAATCATTATTTTATGAATCATACTCCTACTGTGACTATAATAATGCAGAGCCCTTTTAGTTTAGCAGATTTTCTGTCTGTTAAAATCAACACAGTTCTGTTTATTCAGCTTTTGCCAAAGTTCACAGCTTTCACCCGTTTCTCACCTTGTCACAGTGACCTTTTAGTATGTTGTTCATGCGCTCTTTATAGAGGCACAATAATGAAAATGAAGGTGCCAGCTTTTTAGGCTAAGTACTAGCGATCCGATGGAGAAAAAAAAACAAAAAGCTGAAAGCCAAGAGAAAACAGCTTCGGACAACGCTTCATTTGAAAGGGCTTTGTTGTCACAAAATCCCCTTTGTGAAATAAACATCAGAGCTACGGATGCAAAATGAATACTCACTCCCACTTTTGCGGTGTTACGCAGCACGCAGAATGAAAATCATAGCTCCCCAAGTCAACCAAACAGGTGAGGTCAGATTATTATCAAAGCTGCTGAACCAGAAAGTTGATACAGAGTGCTGCGTGTGCTCGAGGGAGAAGACACTGACAGTTCAAGGCCTTTGAGTCTGCAAGAAAACAGAGAGCTTGGGAGAAATGCATCTGCAAGCACCCGAATTATTAACATTTGGGTATGCTTACAAGACAGTATTAAATCAAAGTAAGCAAAAAAAAAAAGGGCTGAGGCAGTGCTGTGTAGATGGACGCCGATACTCGTATTCACTCATTTACAATTCATGTCAAGCTGCTTTTTAGCCAACTCTTGCCTGCAGGAACCTTCTCTGTCTTTTGAACCCTTGACTTTTTACATGAAAGTTATTATAAAGACTGTAAGTTTCCTAAAAAAAAACCCCCCAAACAAAACAAAAACTCCCAGCATCTTCTGACAAGGGAGCGATTGAGAAACAGCTCAGAAAAGATCATCCTAATAACATTTTCCTATCTTAAACCAAGCAGTTTTTAGTGTTTTAGATTAGAAAAGCTGCAATGAATCATGTTTAATTGATTTCTGAGATATAAAAATAGATGTTTTAACAGGTTTTGTTTATTTTAAATAGAATTAAACCTGGTAAACCTGTTAAATTGAGCTTGTAAACAGTGTGAGAAACATCAGAACAAGCAGTAGGAAGGTGATGAGATGTGACCAGTCAGCTGCTGACTGAACTAATGATGAAGAAGCCTGAAACAACTTGTGTCAATCATTTCACAGAAGCAAAGATTAAACACTCTGCCTGCTGCTTTAGTGATAAATTTGAATCTGCACATTCTGTGAATTTTTTTTCCTCTGTTATGAGAACCGTGGTTCTTTGCATCATGTTGTGTGTCTGTGTCATAGCACCCATCTCTTGAATGAGCGGAACGTTTTGATATATGAATGGCTGAAATAGCACAAAGTATGCAGAAGTAGTTAGAGTGCAAAACAGGAAAACAATAGTGTGAACTGGAATCAGAATTCACAAAATAAGGATCAGGATTCTCCATTTTTTATTCTCAGTTAAATATTTAAATGCTTCACATTATTATAAAATAAGACATGAACTCTAACTTTTGATGTGCTCTCAGTCAGGAGCCGGGATTGCCTGCACAATTAACACAAAGGACCCCTCTCATTGCATCTGGGGTGCACGAACAGCCTGCTTTAATAATGCATACTCTCTCATGCATATTCTCAGCGCTCTGTCAAGTACAGAGGAATTAAAAAAGTTTATCATCTAAAAAAATGACATGCCCTGTGAGTTTTTTTTTTAACCGAGCAGTTTTTCACTTATCACCCAAGATACTGAAATAAAGCTGTTATCAGCAGGCACTGAGAATTTGTAATTTCCTACTGGGGCCACTATCTGCAGCTTAATAACGGAGGGCTGATTGTGACACTTGATAATGGTGACAATCTCAGAAAGGGGGTCAACCCACACAGATCCCTTGAAACAGAAGATGCTCAAAAACGTTGACAAGAACATGTAGCTACAGTACGTTAGAAAAGATAAAAACAGGGCTACGTGGGGCTCATGTGTTTATTTTATTTTGAGGGTGACTATCATCTTTGTTTTAATCCTTCCCATTAATGAGCAACCACGTGCATCTGCCTATAGCTATCATAGAACCAGGGCAGATAAAGGCTTAAGGACCCAAATACAGTCATAAAAGGTGACTTCCTGGTGATAAAAATAATTATTTATTTGTAGGTCACACAGGACCACAGCCGCAAAGAAACCATGACAACATCAGGAGCTGACAAGTGCACAAAGTCAAATCAGAGCTATAAATACACAGAGGGCTGATGAACATGAGGAACAGGTTCATAGCAGGTGCGACCAAGTGACAGGAAGGCAAGACTGACAAAGACTCTGATTCTACAAAATAAAACAGGAAGTAAAGATGACAAAACAAAACAAAAGAAAATAACAAGAAATCCAAAAACCTAAATCTAAGCTTAAACCTAGGAACCATTACATGTTCTGGTTTTGATTCAGTGATTCCTCATCGTGCAGGTTTTTTCTCTGAGATGATGAAAGACCTAAACACAGGAACACAATATCAAAATAAAGCTTTAATTCATAAGGAAAAAATAGCAAAAGTGGAAAAAATCCAGTTGATCAGGAACAGAAGATTAAAACAAGGTTTTGGCAAAGTTAAAATGAAATCCGGATAAGTATGGAGAGGGAAATGACAAAGGGGATGCAGGTGTGAAAATAAAAAAAACAGGATGAGGTGTGTAGGAAAGTAGAACATAATAAATAAGGAGCAACCAGAGGAATGAAACAAGAACAAAACAGAAGTAAAACCTGACCGAGAACTCGAGAAACTCAAAGTCATAAAAATCAGAACAATCGTTGATCCTCCTCAATCACCTGCAGCACACGGAGCAGCCCAAAACAGCTCAATGAAAGGCTCCAAGAGTTCCTTTTTCATTTTTAATACCACTGGTTCGGATCCAACCCGGATTGTGTTGCTGTAATCCCTCGGCTCAATATCCTCCGTGTTCAATATGTTAATGTCTCCCACTAAATGCATCATCCATCAGATAGACTTGGCAGACGGTCTTGTAGCTGTTTCAGAAAAGACAGATGTACCAACATGCCTTTTTAAAATCTGTGCGCTTTTCAATCTCATCGCCAATACAACAGTGAACGCATGTATTTGTGTTTTGAAAGGACGAAATGTTGGATCAGCGAGTTGCACCGGAGCATTTTTCCAGGCGTACGAAAAAGTGTGCACCTCAAAAGAGTGAATGTTGCATTGTCACTACCCACAGGACTAAACATGAAAGAGGCTTTTGTATTTTTGAATTGCCACGAATCATCTCTGAACGTGTTTATTTATTTATTTTTTCTCGACCAGATAGTGATCTAGTTCTCAGTTCCACAGTGTCCTACTTAGCCTACTTATCTAAGCTGGAAAGAAAAATAATCGTTTGATGAGGAAGATGCTCCTCAGCCTTGCTAATGCTGTTCTGTCCTTGATTATCATCCTCATTATTTATTAGCTTAAGGACAGCTTTTTTTTTTTTTTTTTTACATTTCTATAGGTTAGACTCCTCTTTGTGTATTTGTTGGCTTGAATAAAGCACAACAATAATGTTCAAGCATTAAGAAAAATAAATCAGCCTGAATATAAAATTGATGTTTTGCAAAAAGTGATAAAAAAAAAAATAACAAAAGATGTTCACTCTGCATTCTCGTTGAAGCCTCAGCATCTCAGTATTGATTAACCTGTGAGCTATAACGATGTATTTCTTTGAAACACATGTTTTATTTCTGCACCTTCTGTTTTACCATCGGATCCCCAGACAAAAGGAAGCTGTTTGAGAACCCATTCTCACCGAAGAACAAGCAAGGATTCTTTTTTAAATCAGGCTAAATAATTTACTACCTCCACTGACTAAAACTTTGAGCATTATGATACTGTTTCAGGCATTGTACCCAACACCACACACAACAAAAAAATTAAAGGAACAATTCATACACATTTTAAATAGGTGTGGTTTCCTGCCTGTGAGTGTCTAAAGAAATCCTCAAAATCCAGGTGATGTTTTCTGTATTTACTGAAGTTGGAGTGTTAGATCTACAGCATGCCTGCTGACAGATAAAAATGGCCTTCATAAATATACTGAACGAGCAAAAGATAAGAGTCTTTGCCTTTTAAGTCCAAGGTTTGCTGATGAGGAGGATTTGCTTGTGTTGAAGCTTCAGGAAATATAATTTATGCTCACATCTGGTTAAAAATCACAAAGCAGAATTTCATTTGACTGGATTTCCACTATAATGCAACACATATAAACATAGATAAACTCATATTGTCTGACCCCATAGATGGGATGAGGCGGAGTACTGTATTTGATGCTCTGTTCGAAGAATCGAAATGAAAGCTGCGCAGAGCGGTGCAGTCAGATGACGAGCAGCTCTCCGAAAACAGGCTTTCATGTGCTCGGGCTGACAGGCTTTTGATGTAAGGAGAAGAGTTTGAGTTCAGGCTCTGAGGATATCAGGCTGGCCTTCGGAGAAAGATAAAAAAGAGACAGAGAGATAAATAAGGCTGCTGGTGCCGTCGGATGTTTCACCAGGATGTAATTTACTGTAAGTTGCAATATAAGTTTTACAGATGAGATTCAGATCCACAGCGAAGATGTCTGATGAGCAACTAGAAACCCAAATCAGCTCCTCTGTGTCAGTTTTTTGAAAGACACACAACTATGTACTTAAAATTATTCTACCTGTAGTTTTCTTTTCTTCATATATCCCTTAATTCCCTCCTTTTCAAAGTGTTTCCACAAGTCAATGAATAGTAAAAGATCAAAGTTATATTTTCTTTTATTATTTCCAGTTTTAAGGTTTTCTAACCATTTTATCTTTTCAGACTTTAGGTTCTTTCATATACAAAACTTCTACAATTATGTAAGTATGCAGACAATTGCAACACCTGAACTGGTGAATCCTTCTGCATACATACGAAATGTTCTCCAGATGCTCCTCTAGTTTGACAAAACAACAAAAAAAAATCATGGAAAAACAGAAAACGGTTGACCATCTGAAGTTTGAAAGTAAGAAGACCCGTTACTAACCAGGAGCCTGTAATTTATAAGTGACACAGGTGCAGCTTGTGTCTCATGCTTATCAAATCTGTGCTTATAGAAGACAAGCTGTAAAAGCACAAATCTGCTACGTGACAGAGGGGCTCACAGAAAACAGTATTGTGTTTTGATTCCGAGGCTCTGAAAACAAAATTGTTTCACATATTGTCATGGTCACTTTTGATCAGCACAGAAAAACAAGAGTCATATGTAAATCCATATTATTAGGTTATTTTTCAAGTTAGAATTGATGCTCACAGATGGGCAAACCCTGCATTCAGATGTGATATCTGTCCTTTTTGCTTAGTCATTGTGGAGAATTTTATGTAACTCTTTGAGTAAAAATATAAGATGAACCCATTTTAAACTTTTATTTATGTGACAGTTGCTAACCTTTGGGCAAAGGAAGACGCCAGTAAACTTTGGTGCTCTGGCCAGGAGCAGATCTAGGGCTGAGGTCAGAGGGCCATGGCCCCTGCTAAAGTCTGACAGGCCCCTAACGTTCTCCTTCCTAATTTTTGGTGGCTTGACTTTTTTTCTGATTAAGTAATGGTCATATAACATGATAAGCCTTCCACTAAAAAAACGAGGCAAAGATACAGAAACAAAAAGTGATTATGCTCACAAGCAGGAAAACAACAAGGACTGTTGTTTTTAGAAGATACTAGATAAGGAGATGTTGTTTAGTTTAGATGTTTTTGTTGTTTAAATTTGTGCAATTTCTCACTCAGGGAGTGTGAGAAAACAAATAATGCATCAAATTCCTGGTGGGAAATGACTTCCTTTTTGAAAAGGTAGTTGACAAACAAACCTGTTGTTGCTCCCTTTTGAACAGGAGTGTGAAACTGCAGAACAAACTGAACATATGAGCCCCAAAAAGTGTGAATATAAGACTTCCACATTTTTGAGGTCCCAATGACTTTGCACACATAAACATGGAAACCATGATAAAGCATTATATAATCGCAAACTATGACTCTTTAAACATTTCTCACAACTTTACACGTGTGTTTATATCTTTAAGGAAACCGGAAAACATGGAGAAAAAGATTCAACTGAGATGTTGATAAAATAGTATTTATGAGGGAAACAAATAGTAATTCAGATGCAGCAATTCTGACATGAACTGTGAGGCAGTCTATATATGTAAATCTATCTCTATTGTGTATCTATGTATTGCTAATGGAAAACTCTGCTTTTATTACTGCACAAAATGTCAACATTTCTCTCATCTAAGAGCTCATAACCCCCAAATATCACTAATATGCATTTACATGTGTACCAGCCACACCCTCATTGAATTGTCAAAAAAGCAAAATTTTAATTAACCTCCTAGGACCTGGCGTCCACATATGTGGACATCACATTTTGCTTAGCATTCCTTGATTCACATCAGGTCC
>JAOXNZ010000002.1:9257216-9269529 GCA_028566095.1 Kryptolebias brasiliensis | reverse complement strand
ACATCAGGTCCCAATCAGCCCAAATAGCAAAGAGAAATTAAAAATGCATGCCATGTAAGAGTTCAGGTCTTAGGAGGGTAAGGAAACTGAACAACAAAACAATGTTCTTTTTGTCTGAATCACTAATTATATCCTTATTAAAATATTGCAGCTTCAATTACCATATGTCTACAAATTTGTCTTCTATCCATCATTTTAAAATAAATATGAACATCTAGCATCTTATTTAATTCTGAGGGCTCTACAATAAAATAATTGGATGAAAACGTCAATGAGAAGCCCGACCTGGGACGGCTCGGAGAAAGATTCGACCAATCAAGCCTAAAAGCATGGCTGCTGCTTTGAAAATTTCTAAGTGACTTAACTTTTCCTGTAGGTCAAATGCTTTTTTGTTTTTTTCCCTGACTACCAGAAAGCAAAGAAAAAGCAGAAGGAAGTAGTTTTTAACCATCTTTATCCAACACACGGTCACAATCGAATTCCTGCAGGATCAAAATTTTACAATGTTCAGCCTCCGCTTGTAACCCATCTGATATTTCCAGTAAATTAAAAAAATAAAGCACATTTCAGAGGTTAACATTTTCTTTCCGTCTCCTTGGCATCTGTGTCAGCTGAGGAAAAGGTTGAAAACACTTGACGACTGGAGGACACCCATATGCTGCTGTCTTGTTCTTTGCTAATTAGGATTAATGGCAGGCATGGCGCAGTTAGCATCACAGGATCCTGTTTAACTTTCTGCCATGTTTTCATGAAAACTGAAGAGTACCAGAGCTTTTTCAAATATCTTTCCTTTTTTGGTCAACACTTTGATATTAATCATACCTGATGGTGTTTTTTTTTTCTATCTTCCTGGCACAAATAAAAAGAATAGTAACTGGAAAAAAATACATTTTTGAGATTTCTTCACATGTCTTAATTCCTGGTTTTGAACTAACACACTGTGGGTTTAGCGCTTGAGCTAATCTTTGTTTATAGGGCACAACTTTCTCAATAATTAATGAAGTGGGAGCACTGATCCGTGTTCACTGAAGGACAAACAAGACAGCACAGGTTAACGTTACTACAAACAAGCAATAAAGAAAGGACATAAAGAAAAACTAAAACTCAAACAGAGGCATTAATAGAGAATTATTTCTCCATTAATCTGGATTGTGAAGACCCTCAGGTTTCATTAGTTTTACCCTTGAAATTGAACCAAAGCACTAAATGAAGTTTGTTTGGGTGAAAGATGTTCTCAAATCAATTTCCACCAAGGTTTTTGTGTCCTTAGCTCTGTCTCATGGAGTACAAGGTTAAGTATCTCATCTTTTGAAATTAATTAAAGTAGATCCTTTCATAAAAACTGACTAATTTCACTGACTATATATAGATATATTATGAAAGAACTCACTGCTTCTCAATTTTTTTTTTTCTGCTTTAACAGTAAAAGGAATATTTATTGAAAGGGTTGAAATCTACCTTCAATGATATGATGCCCTCGGTCAGAAAAACTGGTATATTTTAACTTAAGACGAGCTGCATTAAAGCAATAGTTCTGATCTGTTGAAGTGCATTTTTGCTGAAAGGTTATGAATAATTGTATTGTAGATAGCTCTTTGAATGACCTCAGTTTGGAGAAATAGAGTTTAATTTTGACGAGACTGACAAAAACTAACAACTAATCTGACTCCGGCCAAGACCGAAGCTCATTGCTGCTGTCTTCATAATACCTCCAAAGTTATTTATATGGATTTTTCTGGTCATTTACAAGTAGAAACAGTGGCAGCAGCTGACAGATCTTTCTGTTCCTGCAGGATTATTACAATATTTCAGCTGAAATAACCATGTAATGCTGAATTATTAGCGGTGTATAAAACAGTGTTTGCAAAAACTGTTATGTATATTTTTTTAGATTAAAGCTGTTTAAAGACAACAGCAGTCCCCTTTGAGCTTGGCTTCAGACTAGCCGTCAGCTCGTTATTCTGTTCAGAATTAAACCCCATTTGAGGTCGTTCACAGAACTATCCACAACAGGTAAGATATTATTTGTTCATAAGCTTTTCACAGAACCCTCACTTAAAAAGATCTTCTTTAGGGCAATTTTTTTTTCTCTCTTCTAATTTCTTAACCAGTAATAATGGATTTACACATTCAGATACCAGATGTTTCTCCACCTGACAGCTTCAGGAGGGAAGTTCTTATCAAGTAAAACTTTATTGTCTCCACAAGACAATTCATTTTACAGCAATGTAACATGTAGAATCCTAAACAAACTACACAAACACAGTACAAACATTATTTATTCATGCTACTAAAGTCAGGGAAATGGAATATAAATTCATTTCTATTTTTCTGCTTTTAGTTGGAAATAATTAGATCTTTGTCTACATTTATAGTCTTTTATTCCAGTATTCACACTTCTTTTAGTTTTGAAATAAACTTCATAAAACAACTGGTTCTCTCTCAGATACAGGCAGTAAATGCTGAACAGAGCTCACTTACCTTTTACAAGTTAATAATAATAATGCAATAATGCACAAAAGCAACTTCACGCTGACTCAGATTATGAGCAACTCATTTCACGTAACAAAATTTGTGATTTTTGCAGATTTCTGAATGAGACGCTGTAGGATAAACAGCTTAGCGGTCAGCGTAAAGAATGAAGTCACTTACGACTTGATATCAGCTCAAATACGACCTGAGCGTGAGCTGGAACTGATGTGGAACAAAGGACGATCATCATGCACTCAGACAACATGGTGATTTAGCCACCAGATGACAGGAACAAATTCAGTGAGCTCTCTGAATAATTGTTATAAATGCTCAGGCGGGCAGCGACAGTCAGAGTTAGTTAATGCTGAGGGATCGACTGTTGGCAGTAAAATTTTGCACACCGGTGGTTTCAGATAGGAGGGAATGTTTCTCTTTACATTTCCATTTTTATTGCTGTCCATTCCGGGTCATTTCATGCGTAAAGCAACGTCAGGTCTAAACTCATTTGTCGGCAGCTGTTTTACATTCTAAACATTTCCTTTAGCAGCCGAGCTCATCCGCATAATGAAATACTGTTCGAAAAGAAAATCTACTTCCAGAGGATTTTATTTAATTTCACAGATTCTGACTCTGTATTTTCATGAATGTTCCTGTAACACAAACCTTTCGCTTTGACTAGAAACGACATCTCACTGCTTGTGTTATGTATTTACATTCTGGTAATCTGTCGTCAAGCGTTGGTGAGCATGACAAATCTGCAAAAACAAGCCAAACTATTTTCAGTATTTATAGTAATAAAAATCCACATAAGCTTAGACACCAACAGTCATAAAGTAACACATAAAATGCAGCATTTCTTCTGTCCTCTTTACTTAAAAGATATAGCTGTCGCTTGAAGCCAAAGGCCAAAATGTAAATGAATGAATAACTATAAATATTCAAGAAGTAAAGCTGCCTATCTCTTTAAATTTCAAATGGGTGGCACAGCCTCTGTGACTTACTTTTTCTAAAAGACACTGAGTAGGCTAAAGCCTTCTGCTCTCAGCTCAAACACTGAACGCCAGTGTCCTTCCTGTCTGAGGTGAAGAGAGAAAACGGGATTCAAGGGACAAATGGGATGCAACGTCTCACTTAGGTCATCCTGGTGTCAGCCTGCAGAAGAATAGTCCTGAAGGTTATCAGCAATTGATCAGCATGTCCTTTGTGTTTCCTCTCTGCTTGGCACAGATGTGTCACATCATTGTCGACGATGAAGATGGGATGGTGACCCATAGATGCATACAAACATAAACCTGTGACCAGATATCTTTTTATTCCAAACACTCTCCATCACAAGGTGGTGAGCTCCACTAAAAGTGCATCTCAAGCTGTTCTGACGCAAGGTTTTTTGTTATTAATCTCTTATAGTTTATGTGCAAACTCACAGTTTATCTAACCTTGACTCAGTGATTAGTTTTCTGTTTTGTTGGCACTTCAACTATAGTGCTAACAAAACAGAAAAGGTTAAAAACAGAACAAAATGAAAAAAAAAAGGAAAATTATGCTGGGGCTTTGCAGAGAACAATTGCTCTTTATAACTCATAAAATCAAAGCATACACTTTTGAGCAAAAAGGTTGCTTTCTTCATTTCTTTATTGCCTGCAGCCATGAACAGAGGGCAATCATGTAATTACCTGTGTCTGGGTGTGTGTTTGTCTGTCAGAAAATACTTCATGAATCACTGGATGGGTTTCAATTAACTTCTCAAAAAGTACTCATTGGATGTATATCTGCAAGTGATTCATTTTTGGAGGCATATCCATTCAAGATGGCCACCACAGCTAACTGGCATTAGCAAACACAAAAATGACTTTAACTCAGTCAGTTTTACAGATATTGAGCTAAACGTTGGTGTGGTAGTAGTACCTCATGCAGTTTAAAGCTTAAAACGCCTCACTCTCCAGTTTTGATTCGAGAAAGCTCCTCAGATGGGAAGCAAAACATCTACAAAATAGAAGTCCAGTTGTTTTGTTTCTATTTTATTTTTTGGGATTTAATGGTAACCCAAAATGATCAACAATGCTAGGGAAGGAACTATTCCCTTTATGCTTAATTAGCTGCATTTTAATTCAAACAAAAATGCTTCAATAATGCCACTCCACTATTATCCTTTCGGCTTGAAATACAGACTTTTAGTGGCGATTGTGCCAGCTCAGTTAAATGAAGGACATTTTCCATCCATCCAACAAAAGCTTCTTTTTTGGCATAGATGTGATGTCAAATTGTAAACTCATCTCAATAAAAGTCATCACGACGTAATATGGTGTAAAACACATTACAATTCTCTGTGTGAACTGATGGTAAGGTTATACAACTTTTTCTTTTTCACGTCCAAACCTACATCTCTGCACTCCAGTCAACTGAAGGAAAAAAAACAATTTTACAACACTGTATAAAGACACAAACTCATGTATACATTCAATATCTTGAAACACACACACACACAAACACATACCAGAGGAGATCCTCGCCCCTCATCCTGGCCTCTGTCACAAACGCTTCTTGTCGTCAGGCGGTGTTAGACTCCCCTGAGCCGGTTGCCAAGCAACCATGGCTGCATTAATATGCGCGCTGGAAGAAACCAGGGGATACCTCTTGTCCGTGGAGCAAAAGCAACCAGAACAATGTTGGTGTGAGGGTACTGGTTCCCTCACAGCAGCCCTCTCCCCTTTTCTTTTACTTACATCCAGGTTCACCACTTTATCAAGGCTGCTTAATTATCTTTTTGTACGTATGAAACATTTAGAAGCCACAAAATCACCTAAACATTTTGATGAACATTATAAAAGTTTAAAAGAGCTCAGCCTTTGGTAAAGGCTACCAGTGTTTTAGAGTAAAAACACCAAATTTTTAAACTGTTGCAGATTAAAGACAAAGGACATGGAAATTTTCACATAAAACAGCTCTGTTACCTCCCACCCCCATATGCCCATCAACCGACTCTATTCTTCAACTTGACATCATCCTTCCACGCAGACAAGAGGCGAAAGAAGAGGAGGAGAGCAGAGAGAAGCAGAGGAGGGGAAGCAGATAGATGGGAGTAGAGAGGAGGTGGGCAGCACAGTTTCAGCTCTCAGAAGGCTGAGGAGGAGAAAAGTGGCAGCAGCTGAAACTTGGGCTACTAGTGAGATGAAATTTGTAGAGGACACGCTGGAGCGCAGCAGGAGACAACATCCAGCGAGAACCCTACATTTGGAACGGCAGCCAGCCCACTCTAAATCTGGTCCACCTCCTAACCCCGAAGGATGAGAGGGGCAGACTTTCACCCTAGTTGCCAGGGATGCCTGTGCACCACAGGAAGGCGTCCCCCTCCGGCATGTCCAATGCTACGTTACTCCTGATGCTTTGCAAGGTAATTTCTTTCACTCTCATCCCACAGGTAGAACTGACCTTATACACAGTGGGTCTTTTGTGTAGCCATTGTGATTTACACTCAGTTGTATTTGCATGAATCAGTTGTTGTTTTTCCTTTCAGCTGTTCCCCTATGTGGGGGTCATCACAGCGAGTAAACTCGCATTAGAAATTTGGCAATTGTCTTACACTGGACACAACCTGGGCTCAAACTTGCAGCCTTAGAATTACGAGACCGCGGCACTGTCCACCGAGCTAACGCAGCCTCTTATTTGCATGAATCAGTAATTGAGGTAAAAGAAACAACCTGAATCATGCCTTACAATCAAACTACCTTTTTTCCCTACAAAGCATGAATTTACATAAAAACAAAGCTTAAACAACTCTACAGTGGACCAACTAATTAAGAACCACCTATCAAAAAGAGATGTTATAATACCTAACTTCTTGTGTAGTGGAACTTTTCTGCTGTGTCTCTTTTTATTTAAAAATCAGGGCAAATGCCAATCTTGTCAATTCAAAACCAAGTCTGTCACTTTCCACTCACAGAACATTAAGTGCAAGTTGTGAAAAATGGGTCAAACTCAATACTGACAATATTCTGTCTACTTTTCCTCCATCAGGAAGATAACTAGAGATTGTTAGTAATATTCTGAATGTGAAGCTCTCCAATTTGCGTGCCTTTGTCATTGTTTTTTTTTTTATAGGCGTAAACCCGGGTGTATGGGAGTGTGTGTACATACACACTTGGGAGGAGCTGTTTGCTTTAATTCCATTTTAAAACAATGCCAAAAGCACCTCTGCCTGTCAGACCCAGTTAGCATCTGGAGCTGTTTGACATGCTCAGGATTATTCAAGTGGCAAAAGATTTTACTCTCCACTGATCTGATCTGGCGATTTTGGCTTCTGTTGGGCGCGGCAGGAGTGTCTGGATTTGTTGTCCCAGGTATGGTTTCAACCTGTTTTCTCCGCCTTTTTGTGCCCCACTTCCTGTCAGCTTTTTCTTGCGGCAGCACAAGTGCAGACAGGAATGTGTGCTTTGCCTTGGAAGAGAAAAAAAACCATTGAGAAGATTTGAATTTTGAATGAGAATTTGTTTGGATTGCAGACTGAGAACAGTGAAGACACAACAATTGTAGTAGATGAGCTCAGCTGTGACAATGGAAATTAGCACTAAAATATTGTGCTTTAAATTCACTAAATTCAACAATTTGGCAACAAAATAGGAGAATATTGCTAGTAGCTATTATTGCTGCCTTATTCTGGATTATGACAGCTTGAATCCTTTATGCAAATTGTTCATTCTGACTGTTAAAGTCATTATGGGTGGTTAATGATTATGGCATATCGCTTTGGCTGTCACTTGAAACAAAACTCTCTCTGTTGATGACAGCACAGACTGGAGTTGTTGAATGAGGAGTCACTGGAAGGCATCCAGGAGCTTTTTGCTGTGTGATGCCCAGCTGCACTCATTGGAGAAGCTGTTACCTAAATACACAGATTTTTGGCAGAGCTTTGACCTCCCCCCCGAGCTCACTGCCACTGTCACCACTGCCTCCTTTATCATTCACTTCATCACCTTTTTGCACATTCTCCTCCTTTCCTTTCTGTTTATTCAATTTAATTTTTATTTTTTGCTGGGTGCTTGTTTAGATCAGAAGCAAGCAGGCATCTTCATGCTTGAGGACACATTCAGTGCATCGCAAAAAGATGAGCCCTGTTCATAGTGCTCCCAACGAGAGGCAATCAAAGCCCATTGTTACAGATCAGAGGTGGAAAATGCACTTTAACACAAGGACAGAGCTTAAAGACTTAATCATAAGTTTTTTTTCAACATTTGCAGCACGTTTTTGTATAGATACGAAAACCGTTTGATTTTCTTGACTCTTTTGAAAACAAACATCTCACTTTTTGTTTTTATTTTGTTGATTTTAATAGACTTCTTTTGTTGGCTTTATAAATCTAAATCTGAACAGAAACTGATAGCTAACACTAAAATGAAAAGTGTTAAAGTTTGTTGGGACTTGAAGCCAGCCCTGTTGTATTTAGGACTAGAGTCTGCGCACTAGTGATGTGGGGCTTTAAGCCCCGCCTACTTCCCTTACATGACCTTTCTTGAAAGCATGAAATCGCTAATTACAGTTAAACACATTAGAAAAATGAATTTTTGAACATACAGCAGCAAGGTAAGAACTACACGAATTAGGGGTCAACACCTGAAAAAATGATAATTTTTGATTTTTTTTTTTAAATGCCAATGTCCCGTTCTTTTACATGGTGGCAGAGAGACATAAAACTTGTACTGGGACCATCTTGTAGGGACTCTGTACCCGCTCCAGCTTCAACTTCAACTTTCCTGTATGGTGTCCAGTATTTCCTTACGTGCTCATAGTGTTGAAGTTAGGTAAATCCATCTCTTTCAGTTTTCCCCACTTTGTGATAAAAATGGCTGATAGATGGCTTACCAAGAATTAAAGTGGTATTTCACGTGGCATGGTATCTCATCTCTACTTGGCGAATAGCGTTCATGAGGGAGTCTCCAGAATGTCATGCAATGTCCTCAGTTTTTAAAAACTAGTTGTTAAAAGGCAGCCACACAAGTTGCTGGTCACAAACACTCAGAATTCAGTGAAACTGCAACTGAAAGTTGTCCAACTTTCTTGCAATTTTCCCACAATTTTGAGGTGCCAACTTGTCTCTAACAGTTGCAGCCTTTAGTGATGCCTGCCAAAACTTTTTTCTCTGCTAAGCTATCCGAATACGCAATCACAAATCAGAAAGCGGAGTAAAGTGCAAAACAAAATCTCTACATTGTCAGAGCTGTAAAGATTTCTTGAAATGGAAGCATAGTAAACCATGAACCAAGATTCACTTTCAGGAAAAGTAGCAATTTCTGTCTGCATGTTAATTTCTGATCATTTCAGTTACCATTTACACTTTCCTGCAACATTTCTGCACACAGGTTGTAAAAAGAAGTAGGCATGTGAGTGAAAACAAAATGTAAATACATAGTCAGCTTTCATTTCCTGCATGGTTTGTTTGTCAGACGTGACACTGACATACAGTCACTCACATTTATTCACACAGACTATGAGACACTTAGGATTACAGTGTACCTGTTTAGATCTTAGGTAACTTTTTGTTAAACTCTTGATGAAAGTCAAAAATATGTTGTTTTTCTTCTATCAGTGGTTTTTACTGAGATGTAGCTTCCTGTTGGAAGGTTTATTTTTAGCATGCATTTGCTTATATGCTTTTCTCTTACTAGTTGGCGAATGAAAGCCATTGACCCGCAAGAGGAGCACTTTTCTCCTGAGAGGTGTTTGGATGCAAACTTGCACAAGCTGCTGTGTCTGAGGGCTAAAAACATGCAGCTAGTTTCTAACAGTACACCTCAGGCAACTTATATCAATACACACACTTACACCTAAACACACACTGATGAAATCTCACAGATGACTGCTGGCACTCTCAGATCCAAATCAAAGCAGTCCAACAGTTGAAGAAATGCTGAAGCTAAAAAAGGTATGGTGCAGGAAGATCTGCTGTCTATTTTTCACTCACCAGGCTTCAGACTGCTCACCTTCTGTCCAGCAGCACATCAATCAAAAAGGGTGTCTGACTTTTGAACACAATACGGTTGAAGCTGCAAAGATACATTCAGCTTTAACCAGAGGCATACTTCCTGTTTGATAACAAGTGCTACCAAGGTACAAAAGAGAAAATTCAATGTGTGCTGCTGCCATGTTCCTTAAAGTAGCTACAATATGCGGAATCGGATTAAGCAGCGTATATGTCTATTTATGTAAGAGTTGAATCTTTGGTAATTTTGCAATAGGGATTTGAATAAATACATACACCCACTCCTTTACATTTGAACACAAAATTAGAAAAACACAATGAACAAATCGTTCAGTGAAAACTATTACAAACCGTGACGCATTGGATCAAAGAGGATGTAAAACAAGGATGCATGTTTGTGTTTGAATAAGAGCTGAACTGACTGGATACACAACTCTGCGTCTGTGTATCATTAATAAAAATGTTTAATTTATAAACAGTTTGGGTTTCAGATTACAGAGTTTAAAGGGTGTGTTTCATTTAGATAACCAAAGTTATGTATTTGTGGCTGAAAACGAACGAGACATTGTCTTTCGCAAACTGACGTCAGAGAAGCAATTTATGCTGCCCATCAATCTGGGAAATATTATAAGGTAATTTCCAAACAACTAAGTCCATGACTCTACAGTGAGAAATGTTAATTACAAGTGGAAAACATTTAAAGCTGAACTAAAACCTGTTTTGAAGCCAGCATTAGTGAAAAATAGCAATAAAATATGTTTTTTTGTAGATATTTTAAATTAAAAATAAAAAATACTATATTTTTTGGTAATTCTGAATATTGAAGAAACCACTCAGGTGTTTTTGGCTTTTTCTGTGACCACCCCGGAAGTGTGACATCCGCTGAGCTGCTGAGGTTCAGTAATTCCTCAGTGAGTGGCTGAATATCGGTACAATATAGTTCAGTTCGTTGGAATTAATTGTTTGAACCGGCCAGAAAATACCACTGGAGTTTCATTTTTTGGCTTCCTGAAAGATTCCTTGGATTTGGATCCATAAACTCTGATGTGGGAATTACTATCAGAACGCAGGTTCAGATCACATGCTGCCATGTTTTCCAGGAGTAGACATCCTAACAATTTTACTTGAAGTCAGACTGTGCAAAGAAAAAAAGAAAAGAAACGAAAAAGAAAAAGAAAAAGAGCTTCATCTTTGACTCTACAGGCCTCAGTTAGCAGGTTAAATGTTGCAGTTCAGAACAGAACAATTAGAAAAGATGGAACCAGTATGGCTTGTTGGGAAAGGCTGCCAGGCGATAGCCTCTTCTCTCTAAAAAGAAATATGACATCACAACTTAGGTTTGTAAAGTTCCATCTGAATGAACCACAAGATTTCTTGGAATAATGTCCTTTAGACAAATAAGACCAAAGTGGAGATGTTTACCCATAATGCACAGCACCATGTTTGGTGAAAAACAGACACAGCATATTAGCACAAACAAGTAATACCAACTGTGTAGCACAATGGTGGAGGGGTGATGATTAGGGTCTTGTTTTGACGTGGGCACCTTGTAGTCAAAGGATTCTCGAGTCAAATGTGAGGTCATCTGTCTGACAGCTGAAGCTTGTATCAAACTGGGTCATGAAGCAGCACAATGATCCTAAACAGCAACAGGTTAGATTTAAATCATTTTAGAATCTGGTAAAGATCATATTAGATCATTTTTACTCTATCCTGATATGTCAAACCCTAGAATTGCCTGAAGGTGGACTGTCTTTTTCCATGACTATAAGTAACTGATTGTATAATAACATAACCAATCTCTTTTACTAACAACCCTTACCCACTTTTTTAATAAAGGCAAAACAAAACCACAGATAAACAAAAGTTTAAGGCCTCACTAACTCCTTTTAGTTTTCTAACTACTTCAGAGCTGTCTGATAATGTTTTAGTGTCACTACAGCCTGGCATTTTGAGGCAGATTTCCATTGGTGAAACATAATCTATAGCATGGCAATCAATTACTTGGTTTACTTTCTAATTATTTAACAGCATCACCATCCACCCCACTAACAGATTACTTATCTTGCTGGTTTAATGCAGCTATCTCTGTTCACCATGCCACATCAGTCTTCGAAAGAAGAAAGGTTACAGTGACTAAACCAAAGACTGTGCTTAACTTTCTTTTTTCTTATCTGTCTGCTCCAGATTGGTCTGAGACAAAAACTGCTGATTTTTCTGGGGAAAATGGTAAACACTGTCTACAAAGATGAGGAAAAGGGAATTCAAGACAAGGAGAGTAAAGAGGAGAGCATCTTGGCCATGTTGGGTATCATTGGGACCATTCTCAACCTGGTAGTCATCATTTTTGTCTACATCTACACAACTTTGTAGCTTTCAAACGACATTTAAAGTTCAACGTTGCACAGAGGAGAGCTTATCTCCGCCTGTCTCAGCTACTTTACATAGGCTGACCTGGAAACAAAGATGGAAGGAGCGAGGAAGAGGCTGAACTTCCTGTGGGGTGCGAACGATCTAAGGCTATGTGACTGCCTTATACCATCCATTCTGCATCACTTCAAACATCTGAGACTGTGGAAAACTGGCATGCTCCTCTGCCCTTTGCAGGTAGAATTATCCAGAATATTTGATTGTTTTTTACTTGTATAAATATGCATGAAGCAAACAAGATTTGCAGCTTTTTCCAACTCATAAACCTAAAGGACTACAAAATACATACGGACTCCTTTTGCAAAGACAGTGATATATATAATATGATATATTGTTTTTAGCTAAAAATATAAAAAATGTTTGATTTGTTTTAACTTTTAACCTGATTTCTCATAAGTTAAGAAAAACAATTCCATTGGAGATTATTGTTTCTGAGAC
>JAOXNZ010000002.1:9245482-9257116 GCA_028566095.1 Kryptolebias brasiliensis | reverse complement strand
TGGAGATTATTGTTTCTGAGACAACATAACATAGCCTAAAACTGAGTCATATTCAATCTGTCTTTGGTTGTTAATCACAAATTTTACTAAAACAGCATCTCTTTTTATTGGCAGCTAAATGTTTAACAGGCTTAAATGCATCCATAATGAGTGACGTGCTTGACATAAAACAATGGTAGATGAGACCAAGTTAGAGATACTTTGTAGAAAATAGCATGATTATTATTTATAATTCAAAGTTTTAGTGCATCTCTTTAACCTTTAAAGGTTTTCAGTATTGAAATAAGACATTCATTTACATGGAAAACTTCTCAGGAGATCTGAGATACAGGTGTTTCACTTTCCTAAATGCTCAAATGCAGCTTTAATACTCAGAGTTGTCATAAACTTTAGGCTGTGTGAATCTTTCAACACAGCGATATAATCTTTGTGTTTCTGATCACACCATAATCCACTTTCACAAAAGTGTACATAAATATTACAAACCATAAAGATATAAAAAGTAACATTTGCCAGACATTTATTTTACTTTGTGCATCCCTGATTTAAAACTTGTGCTTACCTTGCCTTAAAACACGAGGAAATGGCTGCACCATTGATGTAGAAGTATATCTGGTAACATTTTATTTGTTGTACAAAATTACATGTAAGTTAAATATGGTGTGCTGGTGTAAGTGCCCTGCTCATGTCTTAAACCACATGCTAAACATTTCAGCATTTTATTGTCAATTCTGTGGAACTTAATTCCATACTTGGGTCCAAATGTGTTTTATTTCCAGATGTGTCAAAGTGAAAAAGGACAAGACAGGATGATACTGAGGTTGTCATGTAATGTACATTAAAAATTCATCTTGAAGAAGTTTTTAATTGTTAGCAGTGTGGAGGGTCTGGTGACCATTAACAGTGACAGTGTAAACTGTAACCAACAGATCTGTATTTGAGGCCACTAACACATGAAAAATCTAAACAAAAAAACCTCAGTCTGTGTTTGAGTTGTCTGTTCAACTGGTGCACAGAGAAGACAACCTGCTTTGAGTTAGAAATGGACAAACATGAATTTTAAATTTTTACAGCTCTGCCTAACCCTAACCCTATCCACCCCCCTCTAAGTTACACATTGAATTATAACTGACGCTATTATTTCTCCTTGTTGTTTGATAATTGAGCACTAAATTTGTTGGTACAGTCAAAAACAATTTAGGTTTGAATGACTTTTCATGGTTAAGTTTAGGAACTGCAAACCAGCACTTTGTTAAATTCAGAAGTTAAAAAAGTGTTCATTATGACAAAATAAATGCAGTTTTTTTTTTTACAATCAATAAATTCATGTTATTCTCACAACTTTAAATGTTAATATATAATATTTCTAACTGTGAGGCAGCTGCAAACAGCTTTGAGCTTAGTCAAGATATAAGCTATAAAGGGAGTATTTCACTGGGCTGCAACTGCTGGCAGCTAGTTGGTGAACATGTGGGCAGAGGGGGTCAATAAAATAATGTGAATGGCCTAGAATACAATTTTGCAAGCCGTGTGCAGAAAAAAAGTGGTCATGCAAAATGCTACTGCACGACTCGCTTGTTCCTTGGTAGCAAACACTCAAATATCAGTGACACTGTAACCAAAAAATCTGCGTATTATTTCACAATATTGAGTCAAGTTGAGTCGTCGACTAATTTCCAATCCTGACGTAAAGAAAAGAACATGCAAGTTTAATTATCCTCTGCAGTATAAACCAAAATTTTCTACTAAACAAAACATTCAAACAGATACATGATGCTACAGTTCACCTTGCTCTTATTTCCCCAAAATAAAGAGAACTATAAGCTGCTGCAAAGGCTACAACTCAGTTCAGTTCAGTTTGCTTTCGTCTGAGATTCTGCTGCTTTTGTGTGACAGCTGGTTGTTGTCTAAAGTTTTGTATTGCACCTTTGAGCAAAGCGCCTTTGCTTCTTAAACCTAACCACAGACTAGAGTCCGAGGGTGAACCCAAGTCTTAATTTTTGGGCACACTGCAGAATTCTCCTGCTTTTTAATTTGCCGACCAATAGATAATGAGCTGAGTCAAAATCGCTCCAATTTACTTGACCCAGGAGTGGAAATGAGAACACTTACAGAAAGAAAGTTTAGGGAAAGGAATAATTCAGCACTGAAGGACAAAGTTTAGGAGTTAAAAAAATCCTGACAGGTGGATTTTACTACTTTTGGAGAGATTGAGTTAAGTTATGTTGCCCCGAGTCTTTATGCCATGCAAACTAACTTGACTCTGGCTGTACCTTCACTGTTAGCAGTCACATGTAAAAAAACAAGTCTCATGTAACTCACCCCAAAATAATAATTAAGTTCCCAGAATACTATTTCCATAAGAAATAAGCTACATAAGACAAGAGCAGGCCGGATGTACAGAATAAAGACAATGCAAAGCTGCTGACAGCAGACTTCAATATGTGTAAAATACCACGTTTGTGTTCATCGTTCAACAACCTATGATTTCAGAAAGTGCCTGAGATAATATTATCTCTCCATCTTCAGCATAGAGGTGAAAATGAGAAAAACACAAAGGAAAGAACATTTGCAGAAAAACATGTATCCTGATCTACTCTGCCACATCCACATGGGGACTGGATTTCTACAACACGGCTTCCTTAATGAAGCCAGACTGTTTTTTTTTTGACTCCTACGTGTTTTAAAGAATTAAAGGAAATGAAAGTTTATTAAGCACATGGACAAATCCTATGAATGTATTCATATTTGATGTAAATGTTGAATATTCATGTGATCTTTACCTTCCTAAAGCAATGTAACCTGAACTATTATTTCTGTTTTATTTATGTGCGACCAGAATCAGTTTAAACATCTCTTTTAGAAAGGTTTGGAAGGTTTTTCTGCTTGCATTTTTATTATAAAATATGAAATAAACTTGTTTTTAAAGTCACTTGATCAAGATGTGTGAAGTTATCCCTTGCTGCCACGAAAGGCAGGCAGTTGTGTAATTTCCTTTTGTCTGTCTGTTAGCAAAAAGTCTTATAATGCAATAGATGGAGTTTAATGAAACTCTCAGAAAGCACAGCTAATCTTCCTTGGCTATCGTTTAATCAATTTTACAGATACTGAAATAAAATTTGGTGTACTCCCAGCTGAGAGTCATCCCAAACACATACTCTGAGCACTAAATGATTGTGCAATATCTTTGTGGGCTAGACGGTGGGCAATAAGTACTCCCTCAAGAAATGCTAGTTTCATTTTATGAAGCAGTGATGAAAATCATTTGTTTTACTGTATGTCTACTTTTATGTAGAATATCAGCTGCACTCATTGAAGATGATACATACAAGAGTCGACACTTAAGTGCTAATTTAAAGAAATGTGAATTCTCCTGCATCTGACAGCTGTGTGAGATTACAGCTGAGTCCTGAAGAAGACAGAGATGAATGGAAAAACCAAACCTTTAAGAGTCTTTTGATGCAGCGAGACACATTTCCATGTCTCGCCGCAAATCAATCTGAAAGATGGAGGGAAAAAAAAAAAAAACTGAGAGAGCTTGAAGCTAACAAGACAAAGATCCAAAAAATCTCATAGCCTTAAACTAATTTATTTTCATTCCATCACCTTTCTGATTTGTATCTTTGAAGTCATATGTATGAAGTGGTGTCAGAACAATTTCCCCATTTTATTAAGAGTGCTCTGTGATGGGGAACATACTGGAATAATCTGGTTGGGGGTAGAAATGGGACTAAAAACAGCTCGGCTTTACTTTTTTTTTATTTTTTGAAAATACAATGAATGAGGCAATGAACCAAATAAATAAAACAATAATTTGAGGAACCACAGCTGCTTAAATTCACACATGCCCAGAAGCCCATTGTTTCACCTGGATCCAAGCACAACAGCTGGAGAAATCACTCCTGCTTTCAATGCTGAACAATGTGCAAGAGGACTGTGGCACATGCAAGATGAAGGATTCAACCAAGCAGATCGCTGAGATGACATCATTTTGCTGGTTTCACAGACAAAAAAGCAGCAATTAATCCATCCATCACACAAGCCACTCCAAATCAACAAGACACACTCATGCGTGGCGATGCCAACCCCGCTTCAGTTGTTATGCGAAAGAAATTCAACCTGTGGCAGCAGCACACATTAAAATTTAATGCCACAGTGCATAGCTGTATTCCCACACTGGCTCTTCTCCCTCTAATCATTTCAATAATTTGCTTAACACCAAAAATGGTGAAAACGAGACATAATCGTCAAACACCTCCTGGAAAATGCTGCCCAAAAATGAGGGCTCCATTTGCTCACATTTAAATCTCGACAAGAGACAAAGAGATAACCCCTTGTCATGTAAGGACAAACAATCAGTTTAAAAAATCAAAACAACAAAATTGAAAAGGAATATATTGGTTTTTTTTTTATCAAACCAAGTGAACTGCAGCATCAATGTCATAACTTCCCTGAATCCACCCATCCTTCTGATCTGAGAGGATTTTCCCAACAGATATGTCCTAAATAGATTTCTTGTCACACAGAGTACACATATCCAGCCTCCCTTCTTCGCATTTATTCATGCAGAGGAATAAATCCTGTGATCAGAATCGGGGGAAACGGGCTTGAAAGCCATGACAAATCCTGATATAAATGTAAAACTTGAGAGGAGAAAGTGCCCAAATGTCAGGTTCAGCTTGAGTGTGAGAGATTGTAAATCTTCTTTATGCATGGAGAAAGGTTTTGTAATATTATTCTGGATATAAACCTGTCATCTAAAAGGGCTTCTTGAGATCAAAAATGTTTGGGATTCTCTGCAAAGATCTTAGGGCTTTGACATTAGGTAGGTGTTTTTGTGCAGGCGGAGCCATGAATAAAATGTTTTAAAGGATGTCATCACATTTTTGATGGTTTATTATTAACCATATTGAATCATTGAAAGGTAGATGTTGCCTTTCCTGCTGGATCTGGGTGGTAAACCAACATGGAGGCCAGCCGATAGCATCTCTACATGGTTCATAGACTTTGCTAACCTGGCTAAATATATGAGTGTTGTTTATCATTGACTTACTATGTGCTGATTCAGAACTCTTGCACTGATCTGTATAAGATCTGCAGCAAAACTGACCCTAATGAGATAGAGACTGGCACATTGTAGGAACTAAAACGCTAAACAAAACTAAATCAAAGGCACCACAGATCAGGACGCTTGTCAAAGCCAAATCAATACAAAACCAAAAGGACCAAAAAAAAAAAAGAGGTCAATCACCCTAAAATTCACAGAACAAAAGAAAAATCATTTTTTATCTGACTTTAAAATGTAAACTCGGTCAATCAGTCACATTGATGCATCATGTTAGAGCAAAGCATTTCTTGTATCATTATGCTTGTATTAAGAACATAAAATATATTCTGACAACCGGTCCATACACCCCCACCCCACACACGCACATGCACCCCCCACTCCCCCCCCACACACACATACACAACACACACCTTCATGCCTTTACTAACTGTAGACACAATGAGGAAGAGAGAGTCATTAGAAGGAGAAGATGCTTCAAGGATCCATAATCCATAATCCAAGGATGCTCACTTCACACATCAAACATGCTTTGTAGTCATCTTTACCTCAGAAAGCGGGCCATTATGACCAACACAGTGATGTTTGTAACAATCGCATTTTTTGTTGATTAAATGTATTAAAAAAGCTGATTTTATCAAATCGTATCAATCTTGCTGCCACAATCTGTGCAGAAACAATTTCTCTTCATAAACAGGCTAACATCTGTGTTTAATGTAATCTTGTTTTTATTGATTTATTAAAATGACAGGGCATTAATATAAAAACTGTATACGTTCATTTTAGTGCAGCATCTCTCCGACTGAATGTGGTGGCGTTGATTAATTATGTTAATATTTATTTTAAGTCTGGCCTTGCCGGCATGATTAAGTAGCTCTCTTTTGTCAAGTGTCAGACAACCTTTGCTTTTCTAATCCAGGCTGATCTAACTGAGCAGAGTGATGTTAGCCAAGTGGAAAGTCTTACAGTAAGTTGGAAGATTTGCACTTTTACTCTGCATCTTTCTCACATTGCTGCACATTTTGGGTTTTAAAACGTACAGAATATGCAGCATGGCTCATTGTTTATGAACTTTTTACTGAACTCTAATATTAACAAGAGCTTACAGCATACTTTTTTTTTGTCAAGACTGAAAAATATGTGCAGGACGTGCAGAATGAAAAGAAAATGGATGATGACGTTGAAGTTGTCAGATCACAGCGAGTGGATTTTTAATGGGCAGAGAAGTTGTGGGGTGCAGCTGTGTGGTTTCAAGCTGAGGCTGGATCTGTCACTGTTGTTTAAACAAAGACCACCGAGCTGATCGATAGAGTCCAGACCACGGGGCTTTGAAAAAATATCCATCACGCTAAAATACCAGTTTATGAACACAGCATGTGTGGAAAAACAACTGATTCAAACACGAACCTCCTTTTTTTTCTATTTTGCTTTGAGACTTCAGCTTGAAATTGGTCAGAAAGTACAAGACATATTTGATCTGGTGGGATATCTGTTAATTACTTACACCATAGCAGATAAGCTCAACAGAATGGCTTCGGCGCTTACTGAAATTCTCCCGTCGAGACTGACTTGTACCCAGAGGAGGACGGATGACTCCCTGAGCAAATGATTAAGGCTGGGTAGAGATGAAGTTTAAGCAGAGAAAGAGAGAAAAAAAAAAACCTCTACAAACCAGGCACAGTCGTATTCAAGGCCTGAAACACCCCAGTGCACTTCAATCAGTCCAGTTGGTAGCAGTAGCACCCACATGCTGTGCAGTAGCTGGAAGTACATTTCTGAACAAGGATCTTACAGAGTGTTTTTGTCTCGGATGTTGGAACTTAACATCAAAATAGGAAATAATCTGTTTATTTGTCAGCTGGATGCATAAAAAGTGATGCCTTTTTAGGAAATCGCTATATTTAGAAAACAAACATTTAATACTGTTTGCTGAATTAATAGCATTTGGTGCTCAAGATTGCATAATGTTACAAGTAAATCATTTTTTTGAAGAAATGCATATTGCCAAACACCTTTCACGGCAGAGTTTTAAACTAAGATTATCTTATTTATGACGAGAAATGACAAGGTTGTTGTCGTTTTGGTCAAACCTTGAAAATAACACTGTGTAATATCAAGATCACGGTATGTGTTGTGAATGACTCAGCGACAACTACATATAATTTTTGTGTTTGCTAATGTCAATCAATTGTGGCGGCCATCTTTAATTGGGTTGATTCAAAAGTTAATTAGTTGTAGATGTACATTTGATGATTGGTTTCTGAGAGTTTCATTAAAATTTGTCCTGTGGTTGATGAGATATTTTAACACAACAGTCACATGCACACACAAACACACGCAGACACGGGCAAAAACATGATTCCCCTCTTGCCTTCTGTGGGAGTGGATGATAACAACATATAAGGTATAAAATTATACAACTATTAAAATAAATCAATGAGCCATTCCATAGTCAGTTAATAATGTGACTTTATTTGCCTGAGTAACATTTGCTAATCCACATCGGGTGTTTGCAGCAGCAGCAGGCCAGTCTAGTTGGCAGAGAGACATATTTTAATGGGGTCACAACCACCACAGTCGCTGTCTGCTTGTCTTTTGTCAGGCTGAGACACTGAGATCCAACTGATTTATTCAACTTTAAACACAGAGACAAAGGATACAGGAAGTAGATGAAACAAGTATGCAAATGACTGCCAACTGGATGTGGTGGAGTGGCTTTATTCGAGGTGCCAGGGTGATTTCACAGGCCCCACAAGCAAGTTCCTTCCATTTAAGAAAGGAAGAAATATGGAGAGTAGGCTCACACTGCCCTCTGCTGATTATTACTGAGAAGATCTGCATAACAATTACAGGCATATCCATGTATAAAAAGATGCTCTGATGTTTAATGTTCATCATGCACAAACCTATAGATATATGAAATAGATCTAAAGTGATCAGCATCAGGAGTTTGAAAGTAAAATTTAATGTAATGCAGATATTTTTCAGAATAAAAGAAACTGCAGAACAAAAACATGCCAACTAACTGAGTCACTGCCATTAAACTGCATTAGGTTATTTGATGTTTGTTTGCACCTTGCATATTACAAGCAGCATGATAAATGAGGGCATCCCAACATTTCTTCATAATCTTCTTAAATACCTAGTTAAACCAAAATTTATGAGCTGCTGACCTCTAGCTGATACAGAAGGTAACAACAGAATATCTCATCACATTTATTTATTTATTTAACAGGGACAAAATAATCTTAAAAAAAGCTTCTTTAAACGATTTAAGTCAATTTACAGTTATATAAGACATGGTTCCAGACTAGTTTGTATAAAAGTACACATGCAATCTGCAAAGTATGCTGCATTTTTTTATCTTTAAGTGATTCCACTTATGTTAATTGAAACCTTTAATGGAAGGACACAAGTAAAAAAAAACAAGCCGAGGAGGAAGATAAAAGTGTGACTTAGAGTCTGATCTGTATTCAGTCCTTTGTAGCGGTGTCCAATCCAGCTGGCAGCACATCGACAAAGTCCATTGATATTCAACAGAGTGAGTGTATGATTTAAACAGGTTGTGCTCTGCTCAGAACAAAATCTCATTTATGATTCTGTGTTCTCTGTGATATTAAAGCCAGCGCAGGCAATTTGGAAAAAGACACAAACACATAAAATGCACAATGACAGCCAAGTGTCAGGGGTGGGAGCACGGAGGAAAGAAACAGGAAACTGATTAAACTAAGGTTGGGTCTCTAAACAGCCACCAAACAAAGATACTGAGTGGGTTGAAGTTGTCCATCTTCGCAGGCAATCATGTCAGAGTCTGGCTTGCTCAGCTGCACCCCCCTACTGAAGTAATTGTTTAAATAAAGTTAAATCTAACTTCTAAAAATACCTTAAAGCAATACTTCAGATCTTTTGAAGTGGGGTTCCCTGGAAAGGTTAGGAGCAGTTATCTTACCTCAGTTTAGAGAAATAGTGAACAGTTATGACCAGATTGTTGAGCTAATGGCTTGTCCAACTGGGTTCAAGACCAAAGTCTGTCATTTTGAAACGACTCCAATCAAACATTTTATAGTGGTTCATCCCACCACTGTTTTAAATCCTTTTACACCACCATCAATTTTGCATTATGATTAGTTAGTGCTATGGTTTTTCTAAGTGCAAAAAATGGCATCAGCCACTAGCTGTAGCACTTCTAGTGCAGCCTGGGGCACTTCTGGCAGGAATATCATAACATTAGTTAAAGCTAGAAGGGGGCCAGTGTCTTGATAGGTTGGTCCCAGTGCAAGTTCTAAATCCTGCCCCTCCTCTTGAACAAATACTTCTTTCTTGCTCACAAGAAAACTCATGTTACATCATGACTGTGTAGAGTAGGGGGTACTTAAAGTCCCACATCCCTACTGCACAAACTCTGGTCCCAAAAATACAATATGGCAGCTCCCATAAACTGGGGCTTGCTGGCTTCAATTCCCAAACAAGAAAAAGAGGAGACACAACATTTTGTATAACTATGGATGTAAAACTGAAAGTGGTATAAAGGTTTCTAAATGGCTTTTGCAGGAAATGCTGTGTAAATTTTAGGTAAGAGTTGTTTTAAAATGACAGCAATCCTCGTTAAACTTGGCCCCACTCGAACTAGCAAAGGCTCTGACCAAATTGACAAATTGACAAGCTAAAGAGCTTGTCAATTTGGTCAGAGTTACACTATATTTCTCCAAACTGAAGGTATTCAAAGAGCTGTCTACAACAAACACTGGGGAGTTCAGAATGTTTTCAAAGTGGTGGTGAGATGGGGGTCACTGATAATCTTGGGTTGGCACACCAAAACCAAAAGCTAGAGAAGAAGTTCAGATCCTAACTATCCCTTTAAATTGGTTTTCCACATGAGTTGGAAATTTGTTAGATTGATTTATAGTGAAATATATCCCCAGTATTTTTCAGTCACAGAGTGCAGCACAACATTGTGAAAGACCAGGTTTGTTGGCACAAAATTAAGCATTGTAAGTCTTATGGCACTTGCAATGCTAAATGAAGCTGACAGAGGCTGCGGATAACTCACACGTGTCAAAACATCATTTACCGAGACAGCTCCCAAGTTAGTGCCACTTAATAACTCTCAGGTTTTAAACGAAGACGAAGGCATCAAACATTCAGAAGCTGCAACATTAATAGAGACAATAAATATCTCATCAATACCAGCTGAACTTTTTACGAGCCTACGCACGCACGTGACCTTGTCATTATCCCAGTTTCTCTTTAAGTGTTTAACTGAAAGTCTCTTGCATGAAGAACAACCTTTGAAGTTGTTAATTTTCAAAAGCCTGTTTGTGTTACTCCCCTGACAAGAATATGAGGGGACGATTATTCCATTAGCTGGGGCCAAGAATGTATCAGTGTCTGGGGCTGAACTGCTAAGGCAGTGGATCATCGTGTACACATGAATTATTCATAATCATTAATTGCACACATGGCATGACTTTATCCATCCCTAAAACTGTAAAGCACATTATCACGCACTTAGCTGGTGTTTTTTTGAGAAGACGGTAAAAAATGCTAAAGAACTGTAAGAATGTGCCAAAACAGATAAAAAGTGAAAAAAAACAGTAAAGATATTTCCGATTAGAGGCCGTAACTGTAAATTCCTTGGAGCTGGGTACTTTGTTGCATTTATGACTCATGTAATTACTTTATGCCCTTTTATACCTGGGTTCAGCTTGGGCTAAAAGAAACATTTTTACCTTTCTGTCATTCCTTTCAAAGACAAAATATAGTACCTGAAACTCGGCAAATATTTTATTGGGCTTACTATTCTACTAATAAAAACTATAAAATCAAGGGCAATGCAATACAAACAATTCCTTGAAGGAACACATATCACCTGTCGCCTTTTATCACAGAGTTTTAATTCAAGATGGCTGCCCAAGTCACATCTCGTGAGTTGTTTTAATACTCAAAGTATTTGTTGAGGCTGACTCTCAACTACAACCACATGAACTTCCCCTCATTATCTCTAAATTTGAGTAAATTATATCCATTTTTGTGTATTACAAGGCTGCTTAGCTACCATATTGAATTAGTTTGACTCCAAAAGTTAATCACTTGTTGGATGTTTATCTAATGATTACTTTCTGAGATTTTCCTTTAAATTTGTCCAGTGGTTCATGACATATTTTGTTAACATTACAGACAAACATACACATGCACACACACATGCAAAAAGACTTTAGTTGATTCCTGTTTGGTGACGTTCGATAATAAAAGAAGCAATTGTTTTTTTCTTGTTTATGCAAAAAACTAAACCAATTGGCCAGTTTATGTCCAGTTGGACATAAACTGTCCAATTGGTTTAGCATGTTGAGGTTCTAAATGTTGAGGCTCTAAATACTGAGGCTTTCTGAGAGACATAAAATGTCCAATATAACAGAAAGTCATTGTTAAACTTGTATATTGTCCTTCTAAATGTAGTTATTGATACAACATTATCAATATTCTGTAATTATATCTTGCTTATTGACATAATATTTTACATGCAATCGCCTTTAGGCTCTAAACTACAATTTTGAAATAAACTATATGGT
>JAOXNZ010000002.1:9210758-9230566 GCA_028566095.1 Kryptolebias brasiliensis | reverse complement strand
ATATATATACATTTGGCTTTTGGAATCCATATTTATATTAGTTTCAATGCCTAATGTGACATCTGTAAATGCTAAATGCTGCTCTTTTACTGTCCTCTATACAAAAAAAGCACCCTACGAACACATAAGCAGGGTTAAAAATAGATATTTTTTACACAAACCTGCATAAATTAAACGTACTTCCACAAACTAAAGTATGAAAAATTGAATACAAAGAGAAGAAGCTTCCTAATTCTGCCTAAAAAAAAATGATAGATCCCATTGAAATAGGCTTTTGTTGACTTTCATGTGCAACATATTGTAGATCAGTGAGTACATTCACATCTCACCCACCTTTCTGTCATGTGCAGCCAGTGAACGATTTGGTCACATACTGTGCATTTTTAGCAAGAACAATAGTACATCTGGTCCCGGTGTGCTTTATCATATGTGACAGGCTCGTAAGATTGAACACGACTCCCTGGCAGAAGAGATATTGTATCTCAATGGGACCTTTCTGGCTAAATTAGGACTAAATAAATAATTAAGCGCTGCTGTCGCAGAAACAAAGACAGGGAGACCGGTGTTGCTTTGGACTATGATAGAGTTGAAATGCATTAATTTACCCTGTAGGTGTGAAAGCAGGAAAGCAGGCTGGCTTCTTTCCCTGCACTGTTGGCTGATGGACTGAAAATGAAACAAAATGAAAAATACATTTCGGTGACTAATGACTTTGAGGTCACATCTTTCAAAGAATCATGTCAGAGGCTATCAGTTTCATAAAAGGGACAATGAGATATCTTTGATGAGACACAAAAAATGGGGTAAGTGAGTTGAATTTTGCAAAATACTCACATGATTTATTTCTTTATATTCAGCTGAGCATCAATTATGAATCACCTGCCATAATGTGTCTGAGAAAAAGCAAATAAAGACATAATGTCAGTGCCTGAGGCTGACAAATGACCTTATACACCACATGGATGCCTGTACTTCACATAATATATTTTTGACCAGAAGTTAAAACAGTTTAAACAATAAACACACCTTGTTTGACAAAATACTAAAGCAGGAAAAATTCTAAATATTTTCTATTTCTGTTTTTTGCAGAAATGTCCCCCTTGTTTAATTCTTGACATATTGCTTTTTGGCCTATCATGAATAGAATTTAAGCAGAAGTAATATTATTCATAGGTTCTGTCATGTAGCTGCCACAGCCTAAATTACATAAACGTTCCCCAAGATTAGGGATATTTAGGATGAATCGAGGAGCATAACCAATCTCCCAAGAAACCACACAGTTTCTGTATAAAAAAATAACAGTGTTGCACAAATATAAGTGAGCACGTTGAGGAAGAAATAACTAACAGACCACTTCAGGCACATTGCAGCAGGACATCCTTATATGTGACTAATTCATTACTATCAACCTGGAAAGTTTTTGCATTATCTGAAACACTGAAATGCTTGGTATCAGCTTATTTTAACAGAGATTATGCTGCTGCAAATTCGAGGCCATGGAATGCCCAGTGGCACGTCCGTTACATATTAACATGTAGAGCAGCTCAGGTTTGATACACAGGAGGACCACCACACAGATGCATTTCAGCTTTTATAAATAAACATCATGCAACCGTAACATTTCAGTCTTTAAAATGACCCCATTTCACTTTTGCCCATTTGCTCAGATTAAACCACCAGATTTTTGCTGCATGAAAAAGTCTGAGTTTTCTCCTCAATCATCAAAGTTCAGGTGATGATTTTAAATGTCCCTGAAACGCCACCATTCATTTGAGCAGTATTACATCATTAATCAGTCTAATTTCTAATTCTGTCAGTAAGCTGATGGTGCTGGTAATGAATCACTCCATAAGAGGAGGAAATGGATATGCACTGATTTGCAAACTGGATCACTGAGTCACTCGGGGCCAACCATATTGTTTATAAGATTATAGAGTCAACAAAGCAACACAATTTTTTACCGAACCTTTGTGGATGAAAACCTTGATTCACTTTATGTCAAAGCACAGAATCACTAATATTCAGCGGAAACATTAAAAACATTATTTTCATTTTTAATGTCTTTGTGTTAAAAAAAAACACAGCCTTGGTTTTAAAGTGATGTTAAACAACATCTAAATGAGAAATTATAATAGTTCAATGGGAATTTAGGTTTTAGGTTTGTTTGAAACAAACTAAATGTTTCAGAACTTTCTGCTTTTGATGCTGACATGTGCATCCTGCCCCTGAGAATCTTGTTAGCAAGAGATTTATCCCTGTGGCTTCAGCGATTTCCCCACTGAATAGTGTTTAATCTCCATGAGAAGGGAAACAACTTTTTAAACTAGTCTATTGTTATGGCTGCACATATTAGTGGCACAAAGCGTTCTCAACAAAGCTCGTACAGAAGTTTAATCGCAGATTAGTCTGCAGAAACTGGAAGCGGAGCTACCGAAGTGATGAAAATCTCCCACTCTGGGGGGGATCAGACTACATGTTGTATGCATGCTCAGCAAAAAGAAAAAGAAGTGTGAAATGCTGATCCAGGAGATATGCTTTATCCCCCTGTGTCAGGGGTTATGGTCAACTATAAAAAATGCAGCAAAAAGGTTAAGTGTTAGGTTGCACGCCAGAGCCCATCATTCCAATCTTCCACTAAAGTTAATAAGTCCCCAAATCTGCTGCCAAACATTGGCAAAACTTTAGTCAAGCACCTTTTCTTTCCACGAATAGAAATCACTTTATGTTTTACTGAATTCAAATTTAACCACATTTTGAAAGTGCTGGATGTCAGAGTGTTGTGAACATTTTCAAAATACTATTTTAGGTTAACTGAGATAAGCTTTCGTATTCATAATGAAGGCTGGGTCACCAATAAATTAATCCCTCCCTGAACTGCAAGTAAAGCTTGTAAATTGAACTCCTCGGAGAATAACAGCAGCCTACTTTATTCTGCAAGCATAATGAGTGCAGCATGCCATTAGTTTAGGTCACAAGCTTTTAGCTGGACCCTCAGATGGACTCTAGAGAGTAAATAGTCAGGTGTGTACTTTAAGTGTCAGACACGTTGGTTCTGAAAGCCACAATCACACGCTTGACTTAAAGTGACCATAAAATCAGTCAGACCAGTATTCAGTCTAAAGCTATGATTTTCAGGCAGACCGCTAATCATCTCTTTTACTGTAATATGCAGAAGCAGATTTCACTTTTCCAGCCATCTAATGAGAACTTCATGAGGCTGACAGCGTCTTATGAGATTCAGTACTTTTTACATGTTTCCTGTACAGCAAATATGTCCTGGAATTAAAATTGATTTCAGTCAGGTTCTCATTCTTGATGGACATAACATGCCTGCAACTTTAAAGTTGAAAAGTATGTAAGAGAAGAAGAAATATAAAAAAAGAAAGTCTAGTGTGTGCATGGGTATTTTAATTTTTAAATAAATATTAAGCAACTTGCAGTAATAACAGCAGAAAATCTTTTGTGGTTTGTTTTTAAGTCATCACATCTAGTCATTGATTTTTTTTGTTTTTTTCTTTAATCTAAATCACTGAAGCGCCACTTTACCAGCATGCTTAGGGTCATTGTTGTGCTGAAAGGTCAGCCTCTTTCCCAGTCCCAATTCTTTGGATGACTGAAACAGATTTTCCTCTAGAATTCACAGCAATTTTTAAGTCATGCCACAAAAGTCAAGCCACAATACAGCGATGTCTGGGCTTTAGAGCACTTTCAGACTCTTATAGAACTTGAACGTTGCTTTAGCGGTGAAACAACCTCTTTCCAAATCTCAATTCTCTGGTTGGCTGAAACCTATTTTCCTCAAGAATTTGCCTGTATTTAGCATCATCGATCATCCCTTCAATTTTGATGAATTTCAGACACAGCCAGTGAAAAACACCCTCAGGTCATAACGCTGGCACCATCATATTTCACTTTGGGGACGACTAATATTTGTTCAGTTTATACCAAAACTAACATTTTCCTTCGTGCCTTTAATTTCGGCATCATCAAACCAGACTACTTGGTTCGAAAATGTTTGAAACTCTAATGGATGCTTCTTTTTCCTTAAAAGCAAAAAACTGTTTATTGAGGACATTGGTAAAAGTGGACATTAAGGCAGAATCGTATGATGAGGGGCAACGAACTTTACTGCATCTGGCAGAGCAAAAGAAACCAGGCAGTAAGTATTTTACACAAAAAGGAAAAACTGTCTTTCATAATGTCTGGCTTTGTTGAGTGATCGACCTAACAATGTTTTATAGATAAACTCTAATCTTTGTTGGGGAATAACTTCAGTGTTATCTTTGGTTTCCCTCTAAATAAAGCCTTTGTATCCCTGTCTAGTTTTGGTGGTTTGTCTACTCTTGACAGGTTTGTTATGGTGACATATTATTTTAGGGACCTAATGGTGCTGATACGTTGGCTCAAGGTTTTGCTATTTTTTATAACCCAACCCTGATGTAGGCTTTTGCAAAACTTTTGCAGCTGACTTTTCTGGAAAGCTTTCTGGTCTTCTTAATACTGCTTGCTTGGACGTGTTCCTAGCCTGGTGGTTCCACAACAGCTGCACAAATATATTCAGATCGTGGGACTCTTTGATTGCACACAGGTGGAATAATTTGAGCTAATTATTTTACTCTGAAAGCGGCTAAATCAGATCCTAAATTAGGGCTTCAAATGAAAGTGGATAAATATTTTCTTCTTCCTAATTTTGCTTCACTGAATTAGAGATTTTTCTGTAGTTTTTTTTTGTTGTTGCATAAATCCCTCGAAACAATTCATTTAAACAATGAAATATGTGAAAAATGTCATAAGGGAGGCCTGCTTTAGCAAGTCACTACCCTGTATGTGAGGATAAAACTGTGTGACATTCACATCACACCCATGTGACTGATAAAAAAGTCATGCCAAAATTGTGGGTTTTGATTTGCAGCGCTAACAAAACATAATGCTATATAATGCAGACATGCTTTTAGTCCTTCTGTGTTGCTTTCAAATATTTTATTATCTTATAGACCAGCTTTTACATTATTCTGGCTTGGCCAGAAAAACAAACAAACACAAAAAAAAAACCTTTTGTCATTCTTTGCATCTTTTGCCTAAAGAGGGAGCCTCTTGTTGCACGTATTTCCTGTAATTTGAAGACTTTATTGTGGAAAACCTGACCCTGAATTTCCAGCTTCTTCAACCTACTTTCATTTTCTAAAAGAAAGTTATTAAAGGTCTAGAATTCCTTGAAGGAATGCATATCATCTGCTGAATTGTGTGGCCGAGTTTCAAAATAAGATCCCCTTATGGTGAAAAGGAACGTTTTGTGAAATATTGCAAGATTTTGAGCGATGTGATGGTGCTCGGTGTATGTGTTAGTAATGACTGTATTTATTTATATTTTAGTTCAACATCTGGATAATGGAGTTATAGCCATTTTTATGTTCACTAAGGTCAGTTGGGTGTGGCAGCCATCTTGAATTAGGATGACTCCAATAGGTAATCAGTTGTAGATGCATATCAAATGATTACTTAGTGAAAGTTTCATTAAAATCCATCCAGTGGTTTGTGAGATATTTGCTGACAAAGTTAATTCCAAGAGGTGATGGGAAAACTTTAAAAGACATTTTTGTGTAATCAGCTAGTACAGGGAGTCTGAGTTAAGGATGACTCTCAACTTTTAGCACACCAACTTTTAGCTCAATATCTGTAAAATTGCTTGGGTTATAGCCATTTATGTGTTTCCTAATATCAGTTGCCCGTGGCAGTCATCTTGAATTGGATTGACACCAAAAGTTAATCAGTTGTAAATGTCCATCTAATGAATATTTCCTGAGAGTTCCATTAAAATCCGTCCAGTGGCTCATGCAACATTTTGCTAACAGACAGACACACAGGCAAAAACATGCTCGCCCTTTCACCTTTTGCGGCGGGTGGTAAATGTAGGCTGTTATGCTCCTTATGTCTCAGGTGGTTGCAGATACTCAGCATACAGTCCAGCCGTGCTCATTACATAACCCAAATAGAAGAAAAGAATAATAATTTAAAAAGTGTGGCGCTTTGAGTGAGAAATTTTGGGAAAATGAGACGGAATAACTGAAAGATTTACAGGAAAACACAAAGCAGAGAGGAAGACTGTGCCTCGCACCTCCTCTGTTATTATGTGACAGCCTGCCTCCTCCTCCTCCTCCTCCTCTTCCTCCTCTCCCCCGCTGCCTCCCGCAGCCACATCTCTCCATCACTCCGTCTGCTCCGCGTCCATCTCCTCTCCTCTCCTCTCCTCTCTTCGTCCTCATCCTCCTCATCCTCCGCTTCTTTCTTTTCCGTGCGACGACATGTTCCGCCGGTGAAGTCCGCCAACTCGCGCAGACCGTGGATGCCGAGCGACGGGAAGAGCGAACAGATGCTCTGAGGAGGAATAAAAGCAAAGAAAGAGGAAAGAAGAAAAGACTAATATTTATAAAAAATAAAAAGCACGCGCGTTTGCAATCTTTCTCTGAGTGCCTTGGCTTGGACGGAGCAACAGTATGGATCTGTCTTTTATGGCCGCGCAGGTGAGACAGATGCTTTTCTTTAAACTTTAATTCATCTCATGGGTGTGGCTGGTCAACAAGTTCATTTTTAGAATGAAACAATACGTCCATGTTCATTTAAATAAAGTAAAGCAGGTGCAATCTTATTTTATGGCACTGTTAATACTGACTTGGCTGTCATCGTCCTCCCAAAGTTGATTGGGTTTTGTGGCTCTGAAAAGTGTTTATTTGTGTCTGAATCAAAAAGGAAAACCAGTGACTAAATTATCCTTTAAATTATAGCCACAAGCACATAAATGGAAGTTTTATTACTTGACATAACACAAGTTCTGCCAGCCTAATTGGGTCAAGTCCTGTTGAGACATTTGACCTTGCATAATAACAGGCATGCTCAAGTTCCGGCTTCAAAAAGAGCACTTGCTGCATGTTGTGCATTTTTATTTTGGTTTCCATTAGAGCCTTTTTCCTCCTGCACTCACTTCTTCTTTTGTTCTGGCTGCCTAAAGGTTTGTTTCGTTCTATCTACTTAGCTGTTTTCTGCGCAGCCATTAAAGAGGTTCATAGTATTATTTTCTCTGCTAAAGGCTATTCTGCAGGGCCAGATGCTCCCAAATCTTTTTAAATCAAGGCCCTTTAAATGGAAATGCATTGGAGCATGGACCCATCTGAGAATACGTCCTTGTTTACGAAAGTGAGGCGGAATAATGACAAGTCTCAAAAGAGTAGATGGTTTAAGTAATTACATTGTTTCTCTCCTGCATGATGGACTAAGTATGACTAATACAAAGAGTATAGGTACGACTCATTCAATATTTATTTTAGAAATAAGATTTAGAGGTAAAGCAGTTTGCTGTCTGATAGATTTTATTTGCTAAAAAAGAAAACAAAATCAAAAACAAACAAAAAAGCTTACACTAATAGCATCAAGGCTCCAAAGAAAAAAACAAAACAACAATTGTAGAGTTTAGATTAAAGCAGTCTTATTTTGAGTTTAACCATCACCACTCACATTTGTGGACGCCTGTCTAAAGTATGCACTGTATAGAAATTTAGATTACACCAGAGGGAGATTAGATCAATATTTAGCTGGTATTTAAACAGAGACTTGGGGTTATAAAGTAGCACTGCGGTCGCTCTTTCATTCTGACTGTAACGACCCACCTCCAGCTCCTGCTTCAAGTCAGTTCAGACCAATTTTCTTTAGCTCTTTCCAATAAAATTTGAGCCTCATATTCTTGTTCACCTTACTTGAAGTGTTGTATTATTTTTTTAAATTATGAGCTGTAAATAGTTTTGAGTTTAGTGCTCTTCAGGTAATGCTTCTACAGTCTGAAGCTATTTTGTACATGAAAATGAACTCAATGGACAGGCTAAAACCTGCTAATGCATGTAATTGTTTTCAATCAGCAAGCTGACATTTTTGCACCATCATTATATATTATTATTGAAGGAACTTTAGTCCTATAACAGTCATTTCTGCCTGTCATTATTGGAAGATTGCATTTGATCTTTTCTTCCCTTACTGATTGAATTGTGTGCAAACACAATTCAGATCTAGTGGATTATTGTGGAGATTTTACTTTCAGTTTTTATACTTTGAAAGCAATAATTAGTAACTGTTTTGTCACACATAATGGTCAGCCAACTGTTTTTAGACATGTCAAAAGCCCAATGTTGACAGGTCTGTCATATGGGGGCTCAATAAACCTTTAAAGGTACTCCTTGCAAGGTCATGAAGACCCGTCAAAAAGTAAAAATTCATAAAGTGGGAAACAAAATCCTCACATTTCTTCTCATGTTGATGGTTAATGTGCCCTTAAATAAAAGTTTGTAAGCAATATTTGTGAACAACGCCAAGTACCATGTGTTTACCTAGGGAAACAGCCGAAGTGATAGAAAATAGGTCAACAATGGTGATGTCCCTGGAGGAGCAGTTTGTGATTGAGAAATCTGTAGATTCTGATGTACTGACATGTATTTACGCGTATTTATGGTGTATACAAAAGATGAGATTTTATTTTGGGCAAACCCTTGTCTGGCCTAATCCAATCCAGTAGGAAACATAAAGGCATCCTATAAGCATATAACAAACTGGAGAGAAATTAAAACTTGAGTTATAAACATTCTGAGTGTTAGACTAGAGTTGAATAAATGCTGAAATGGTAAACTTAGCAGCCTAGAAGAAGTTTCGCAAATGAGCTCTTGTTCAAGTGCCGTGTTCTGTCTTTATGGTGCTGCACCGCGCTGCTTAATCCCCAGTATTTGTTCTTAACTGTTGTCTTACTTGTTCTTTCTCTCTTCTTTTGCATTTAGCAGTAGATTCATGCTTATATTTCCACCTAAACGTCTTCTTCTTGAATCTAAGGTTGTCCGATTCCGCCCAATTTGTTTACCTATGGCCAGCCTAATGTAGGTCAGTCACATGACTTAAGCTTCCATGTGGTTTTCAGCAAATTTAGCTAAGTTCTTTGTTTACATTGAGTGTGTACCTGCATTTCAGAATTGCATATCAATATATTTGGAAAACCTACTTGTGTAATCTCCTTCAAACTGCACCACTTGATATAATTCAGGATAGGTTTTTATGCTTTATTTTATAGTTTGCAATGAGCACCTTTAAAGACTTAGTTGTTATTAAAGTTACAGATGTTTTCTGATGTTTGGAAGCATGGGTTCTAGTGCTGAATTTAAATCATTTGCACCAAACACCTTATGGTTACATCATAGATGTTTCTGCTCATGTTGGTACGTTCCTTTCCTGAAACTGTGCTAACAAAGACCAAAGTCCATTAAACTACAAACTAAGATTTTCCATAGTTTTTGATGTTGAAATTAAAATTTTGAACAAAAATTGAAGTTCTGCAATAGATATAATCATTATGAAAAAGTTGCTGTGGTTCAAACACGCCTATTTTGCTTCACTAGCCTTCCTTAAAAAGCTGAGCCCCCAGGCCCACAAGATGGTCAAAATAGGGGATGTGCATCATAATGCACCACACAATATTAGGCTTTTATATTTAGTATGTGGCTTTCATCCTACTGCCTCTTGTCCAACCAGCTGCCATTCTACATTATCGCATCAAGCATTCTGCCCTCCAGCGAACAAGTGACATGCAGTTTTATCTGACAATGAAGATCATAATAATAAGGTATTTTTTGTAGCAAGTGGAAAAAAGAAACTTAAAAATAACCAGCAACAGCAAGTTGCTATACCAGGCTACCAGCCATGCATGACAAAATTTAGTGATGGACCACAAAAACATTGGAAAACATGCCTAACAGAGTGCATGAGGCTGTTTGGAGTGTTGACACAGTTTATTAACCTGTGAGTATGGGGTACAAACCTGCAAAACCAACTGCACAGTTTAGAAACTGAGCCACCAGATTCACCCAGGCTCTGATTTTCTCTTTTCAGCAGCAGAAACTAGGTTGACTCAGTATTGATGAAAGCACAGTTGCTGAAAGCACGTCCGAAAGTGCCAAGGCAGAAACAAAAGCTCATCTTACCTTCTACCACAGACCTACTCCCTGAGCTTCGCAAAGCAGTCCTTTACTTCTCTAAAACTGTGCTTTGCCCTCTTCTTTCATCTCTTTTATTGCTCTCTTCTGAAATCCACCTTTAATCTTATACATGGATGTGTCCGTCTGATTTCTTGATGCGCTTTAATGGCTGCTCATGCAGACCCTAAGAAGGTTACATTGCATGCATAAAGAGTCCTTACACTTGTGATAAGGTGTGATTTGCATGTCAATCAATGCTTTGTATAATTCACACAACTTTAAGGTGCAATGCGTCTGTTGCACATTGCCATCTTGTTTGAAGACTGAATGGGGTCAAAACTGGCTGCAGAGATAGTTACAGATCTGAGTTCTTGCTGGTTACCCCAGTTCGTCTTTCTCCACCTTTCCTTTGAAGATCGCAGCCGTCTGAGTGCAGAGATGGCTAATTACCTGAAGTAAGAACCTCTCTGGTGTCTGTCATTTTAGAGTAGTCTCAGAGAAAAGTCGGGCAAATGTGCCTGGTGTTTTAAACACTGACTTCACAAAGAATTTTTTTTTTTTTGGCACAGTCATCTTAAGTATAACTTTTCTGCCTACAAATCACTAAAACTTTGTGATCACTTTGTCTTCAAAAGATGTCTGATGGTACTGTAACAGCTTTGCAAAGATGGTAAGGTTATTAAACATTTCCAAACTCAGAGAAGCAGTTTACAGAGATTCTTCTTGTAGATGATAATGTGTACTTCAGAAGAAAAAAAAAAAAAAGCTCATTACGGCTGTGGTGTATCTCCTTTTACATTTTAATTTTCTGAAGTAGCTGAGCAGTTTGCTTAGTTTTCACCAAAACGACATCCTTCCTGAGAGCATGCATCATGTGCAACAGTCCACAGAATATCAATGCAGACTAGTTACATAATTGGGTATTGTGTGGCTGTATTTATCACTCTTCTCCCTGTAGAAATAGTGCTGTGCTATATCACAGAGGCCCTTTTTTGATGAACAATATGTTTGTTGTTTCCATTTGTCAGTTATGCCTCGCTAGTTCGAAATGAAAAAGATTCATTAGGCTGAAACCGGTGACAACCTGAAGCGCTGCAGAATGTGGGTTGATAGGTGACAATCACTGTGAAGCTTTTCAATACTAAGCTGAGTGCAATGAGGCGATTTCTTCTTTATCCTTTCAATTAGCCTTAATCCTCAGGGGATGGAGGCACTTTTTTATGTTTGGTTCACTCTGTATTCATGTGGAACACTGTTGGAACTATTATAGTATGTATACTGCAATGATGTCAGATGAATTCAGAAAACAACATATAGACTTTAGACACAAAGCAGAAAATGATTCTTATTTATTCAGCATGGCCCTGCCTCAGCTCTTACAGGAAATGAACACTGATGCTCCTTAAAGCAGAAAAAGGTGAGTCTCCAGCATGCTGCTGTCCTGAAATATTGGAAGACACTCTTTAATGTGGGATGTGACTGTCAGGGTATTTAACTGGGAGATGTTAAGGCATAATAACAAGTCAGTGTGTGATGAACCTTGATGTGTTTTAGACAGAGTTCAGTTCCGTTCTAGGCGCTTTGCCAGTCTCAGACTTGTTTCAGCTGACAGATTTGCCACACAGGAACAGAACCCCCTAAAGGCTTTGTCTTTCAGGTCTTGGCCTTAAACTTATTTTTGTTTTAACACATAAACAACATTTGCTATATATAGAAAAAAATAAACAGATATTTTATGTGTGATAAAACCCATTATTTCCTTACATTCCTGGCTGAACTAATAACAGAGTAACAACATTATTTTGTAGTTTTTTTTTTAGTTTTTGGCGTATCCCATTACTTTTCTTTTTGCTTAGTCAGAGAAGATGTGGCTGTGAGTCATTCTACCTGACAGGGCTGAAAGAGATGGACAGCTGTGTTAAAGAGGACTGACAAGAATGAAAGGTTGAGGAAGGAGGGAGTGTTTGACAGCTGAAACAAACAAAGCCATATGTATTTATTTGCAGCTTCTGGCCCCCCTGAGCAAGATAAAGGCGAGCCGGCAAGCACACTTGGGTTTACTTTGGTAGCAAATTAGATCACACACTAGTAAGTGCTTTAAAGCCAATACAAGCAGAGTAGATGATGTAAAGTTTGAGAGATGCACTGGAGGCACAACAAGATTTGTCTGTGCACCTTTGCCCCCGGATATTAAAGCCAGCTTATAGGAAATCAAGCTGAATAGTTCACAAATGAGATTATTTTCTTATTAAACACTCCATTTGAAAAGGTAGCTGGGGTAAAGCCTATATTGCAACCATCTTTATTCTTAGTTGCAGAGAAAAAATTGAATTACATAATGATGGTATCTTACTGCAATGTGTTTATGCCCGGACTGTCCCTTTTAAAAATTTCCTGGTCTCTGTAATGTAGGCTTATTTGAAGAGAGCAATAATAGCACTCGAGGCTTTTCATCTCGAAGAGTTCATTTCCCCTCTGGTCTGCGTCTGTAAATAGCTCTTTATGAAAGCTTTCGTCTCAAAACTTGGCTCAATTTTAAGTCTTCTTCTACTTTTATGACCTGGCAGAGCTATGAGCGGGTTGAGAAAATAATAATTAACCTAAACAAGTAAAATAAATAAATAAATGACGTGCATAGATACAACACAGCTTGACACATTTCCATTAATCTATGATTTTTAGTGCTGGGTTGTGGAGCCACTTCATATTTTTTCCTCGCCTTGTGCATGTGTGCCATAATGACAACATGATAACAAAGAATACACAAGACGCAAGCATTCATAATAGATTGCTGCTTTTTTTTTTAAATGTTCGTTTGATCTTTATGTCTTTCATGTCATAATAAATCCATGGATTTATTAGTGAACACGCAGAAGAGAACAGATATTTCAAAGTTGCTTTTAAATAAAAGCACACCCATGCCCACTCCATTTCTGTTTTCGTGAAACATTTTTGCCATTCGCAGGAACGACTGACCTGCAGGAAATTGCAGCTATTTATTTTTCAAAGCAGCTGCAAATCAGCTTTTTAATCGAGTGGCTGTGTGCAAAACCCCCAACTTCATTCTCAAACAACAAATAATAACAAATCGATCAAACTGCATCAGGTGTCATGTTTTGCCATTTTTATTTTTAAGTTGATTTGGACCCAGATTATTTGTTTATTGCCACAAAATAGAGTTGTTAAGGAGTTGCTATAAACCAAAAATTTTTCATGGTGTTTTTCTAGGGCTACAAATTTCCTAAAAACACTGAATAACATGGTAACACTATGTGTTACTACTCTTTTGTATTTCAAATAAATAGTTAAGAATGCACTTATTAATGGAGCTGCAAATCCCTAATAAACTATTAATAATCAGTTACGATGCAATAAATACAAAGGACAATACCAACTTGTTTCTTGCCAAATAAAGAGCCACTCCATTCTCAATATTTACATGACTTCTTCATAATTTAAAGGTATTATAGTTTTTAACATTTGTCAGTAAGTTACCTGCATGTAACCCCTATGAGAATTTGCAGATACAGATACTTACTATCTACTGAAAATGTAAGTTGAGCAACTAGCAGAAAAATTACATTTAGGTGAACGAATAAAAGTACAGCATTTGAGCTTGTCAAAGAGTGAGCCTGCTTTTATGTGTTTAAAAACTCAGGAATAACCTAGTTATAAAGCAAAAAGGTACCCTTATTGTAAAGCGGTACAAAAAAATTTTCACTTATGAGGAAACTGTGATTTTGAAGGTAACACATGCTGCTCTGAAATCTCACCAAAGTTTTCTGCATTAAAGCTGACATCACAGAAGTGTAAATGAGCTTTGCCGAGGGTATAACCCCTTACTCTCACAAAGCCTGATGTTTGGACTTGTTGCTGATAAAGGTCTGAGTATTTTATTTGATCTTGTTTTTAATCTGCATCTCATTCAGAGCACCAAGAGTCTATTTCTGCCCCCCTAAAATCTGCATTCTTTCTTAGTCTACAACGAAAAATGTTCTTCTGTGTATTGGTTCATTTTAATGTCTCCTGGATGTTGCCTTGGGATAAGTTTAATATGCAATTTAAATTTTTCAATTTCAAAGATAAAAAAAAACAACTTTTTCTGACCCTTAATTAGACTTAGAATTGGCAACAAAATACAAAAGGATTAATTTCATAATAAGTATAGGGAACATAATAAGACACTTAACTCATCCCCACAATAGTAAACAAGGCAGACTGTGTTCAGACTTGCTTCTAGCAGACCGATATAGAAACCGTTTTTGTCTCGAGTTTTATTTTTACCTCGTCTGAGGTTCTGCCATGGATAGCTGGTAATGATTCATCTTTAAGGCACAATATAGGTGCAGGTCATTTGTTTAACTGGCCCCAGTTGTCAAAACACCACACCGCAGCTATAAATGCTGTGTAACACAGCAGCCACCCAGACCGATTATTAAAGCAGACATGAGTATATCAATGACTGATGACTGAACAGTGCTGTCTGAGAGATCCTGTAGAACATGCTTGTTTAGCTAAGGCTGTCAACTAAATTTACTCTAAAATTCTACCAGATTACTTGACTATAATAATAATATATACAATACAATAGAGAGGACAAAGCTTATTTTCTTTTACTTTTCATATTAAGATTGTTTTTGAGCAATGATTTCTGACAGATTAGAGAGTCTGTGGTCATTTTTGCTCCTTAAACACTCTGCATTTTGCACTAAATCATGATAATGGTTGCCTGTTGGCATAACTTGTTGAAATAACATTATTAAAAGAAATTATTATCTTATCTTATTCTTACTAGCTATATATTTATTTTGTTTCTACTTGCTAGTCTGAAATTCAGAATGCATGTAAATTAACAAATGAAAGAACAGTAAAAAGAGACAAAAACTAAATACCTGGGGGTTTATACTGACTGCAATAAAAAACAAATCAGTCAAAATGCTTGGTTGAATATTTACTTTATATTATAGGCCATAGACTTTTTTATTGAATTTGAGTAAATTAGTTTAGTCATTTGTTGTCCTTATTCCCATCTGTTGGCTTTGCCAGCCATTTCATTACTAAAGCTATTTGTCCTCTGTGGTTAATGATTTGTTGTCAATGTCATATTTTTTGTTTGGGACACGTCAGCTGAAGGTCTTTTAGTGTGACGTCATGTTGCCTTCAAGTTGAAGTCAGATCATTTTAACCAGCTGTTCATTGATAGAACTATACTAGTTTAATTAATTATCAAGAAATATTTCAAATGGAAATATATCATATTCATGACTGGTTGCCCTGCCATCATTTTCTGGAAACTGTAAATAAACTGAGTGGTATTTAATAACTGAAAGGTGTAGCAATGTTGGCCAAAATAACTGAAGCTTGGTGAAGTAGAAATGATAAGAGATGACGCAAAACCCATTTAGCTGCAACATAATTTCGTAGTGCATTTGTGCTTTCTAATTTTACGGGATGCTCACACTGTTGCTACAGATAGCGTCCCCATTTTTTTTTTTTACCTGAGTGAGTGCACAACGGAAAAGTCCTGGGGAGAATGAAGAGGAGACTTGATGGGGTCTGACAGCCAAGCATGAAGAAATAACGTCTTCCTCTGACAGGCCTAACCTACGAACTACATGATACTTCTCATCTAACTGTGCTTTTGATATTCCTCAGCTATGAGTTATACATTTTGACATGAATAATTCTCCCACACCCACAACTTCAAAGCATCTTTGTCCCCTTTATTGCTATGGTGAAGACTAAAACTGAGATATGATTGGGGTTAAAAGTTCCTGGGTTTAAGTCTAGAGCAGATTTTTTTTATTAAAAAAAATAAACAGATGGAAAGTTTGCAGGTTTAAGCAGTAGTTTATTTTGCTTTAGTGCAGACTGGTTTGATGGTGAATGGCAGCAGATGATTAGACACGATGAGTGAGAAAGAAAAGATGAATTACTTGTGCTGTTAAACATCATCATAGCTGCTGTAATTTATCAGGATCATCATTCTAACTACTGTAAGAGAGGTGCGGTGTTCGCAGTTAGATGTCAGCAAAATGTTTTTGTCTCGTTGGGTTGAGGTTTCTTCATTTACTCCTGAGAGTGAAAACCAACCAAATTAAAAATCTAGCATTCCTTGAAGGAATGCATATGCCAGAGTTACAGCTGATTTGGTTAAGCCTTAGAATAACATTACGCGCAATCTCAGGCAATACTGCAAAACCTTGTGCCATCTGTTAGTTAATAACACATCAAATTTTTGCTTAATATCTATACAATTTACTGACATGTAGCCATTTTTGTGTTTCTTAATGCTGATTAGTTGAGGCAGCCTTCAATTAGGTTGACTTCAAAAGTTAATCAGTTGTAGATATACATCCAATGATTATTTCCTTACAGTTTCAATAAAATGTGTCCACTGGTTCATGAAATGTTTTGCTAACACAACAGTCAAACACAAACACACAAACCCAGATAAAAACATTATTGCCCATCTTCCACCTTTTGGCGGTAGGTGATGAAAATGTTTTTAGCTTGTTTTCTTTTTGCTGTGTCGCCACAGCTATTCCTTTTAATTGTGAATCTGGGTTTGATCAAAGAAAACTGCCCTGAAGCGAATGACATGGTGCAAAGAAAGACCTTTTTCTATATATTTTTTTTTCACTTCTTGTCCAATCTGTAAAAGGAGCTAAAGCTGTACAGCAGATAATGGCTTACACTGAAAAGCACCAAATCAAAGTTTGTCTTTAGATTTTAAGGCAATGTTAACATACAGTAGATATTACCAAATACATCAATGCAGAATCCCTTCATGACATCATACTGTATCTGTTCCCTGTGATAAGAAATAATTTATTGCATGTCAGGCTCACTGTTAATTTGTCCCACATTCACCAAATAATTTATGTATCAAGTGGACTAGTTTGAGTTTTCCTGTTACAGTCGTTTTTAAAGGCGGATGTGTTGCTTCTGTTTCCTGCAGCCATCTGTCTGATATTTTACCCAAACAGATTTACAGAAGCTGTTGGGTTTCTAGCCATGCATCTACGACATTTTATGATATTTTACATAAAACAAATCTGACTGTGACCTTCTCATTTCGGTTCTATGCAACTTTAATGTCCGCTTGATGAATCAGACACTTACAGTTCAGTCAGTTTTATTACATATGGAAATCATTTGGAATGCCTGCTGTTATGCATGAGTTGGAAAGAAGTACACTAACTTTGACTTTTTATTTATTTTTTTCCCCCACATTGAAGTTTTTATGACATCCACTTGGAGTTTCGAATTAATTCCCAACTTGAGTTTTAAATTTCTCTATTTACCCTCTGTGGATGTTGTAATGGGTAGAAGCAACATACCATTTATGTTAAATTTGGCTTAGCTTGAGTCTGAGAAGTGGACTAAGCTTTAACGGAGGAGATGATTTATGGTATTTTAGTCCTGCCTTGCTAAGTGAAAAGAATTAAGGTGATCTATGCTGAAACACGTAGCGCAACATATCAATCTACTGCATTGTGAGCAGGGTTAATTTTTTTTAGGGCTTATTTGTAAGTGATACATAGCTTCTGTTGCATTTGTTTCTTGGATTTAGTTGTCAAGATGCTACAAACAATCAAACACGCATATCATTTTGACAGACTTTGTAGTTTCCTTTGATTATAACTCAGCCTGGTTTCTTTATTCAAACCGCTTTCTGTGTCTTAAAGAAATCTTGCTGTTCCCTTTATTATATATCCATCTTATAGCGTGTCAAACACAGAAATCTATTTATTCACAACACTGATTGATAGACAGAAAGGCTATAAATAATAACCACAAGGCATTCAAGTACATGCGTGTCTTAATGTATAAAAATGCATTTTTCTCTTGAATAATTCACCTATAATTTAGCTGCTTTTTGACACTTTTTAAAAAATAGTCAGAGGGCATGTACAGGGAGAGAATATTATAGTTACTTTACAGTTCCTGAAAACACTACTGTAACTAGGCCAACATGACACACGCGTGACAAACTAATGACACAAACCCGACCGCCTCCTCCTTTTTCCACCCCACCCCCCCCACCACAGGGAGCGTGTGTACAGTTACCATTCAAAGACACTGATGCCAACCTGCAGTGGTGCCTGTTTACTACACTCCAGCAGCTCCTGGACACCAGAGACTTTGGCAATTTTTTTTTTTTTTTAACAAAAGTTGTGTTGTTACTCTGTCACTTTTTTTTTTCATTCAGCATTTACAAGCAGCATGATGACACAACTCGCAATATGTCCTTAAATATTTTCTAACCATTATAAGAAGCATGTTTTATGGGAATTTTCATTTCAGGCCTGATTCTTTTTCTAATCTATATGAAATATTTATATTATCAGTGAGGTTACATTAAGAAGGTGCAGTATGTTTAATTCAAATGTAATATTACTGGCTGAGTCTTTTCCGTTGCATGGCCTTGTGTGGGATCTGATTGTGACAGTGTTTTTGTGGGAGGCATACAGCATGTTTGAAATAAATGTGAGAATTGTTACCAGAAGGAATAGCTAGCTTCAGGTGTGAGTGAGAGGATTACTTTCTTTAATCAACAAGAAAGTACATTGGTAGGCTCAGTTACCAAAACAAACATTTATCTGAGTTTGGTCAAAGTTAATAAATTAGTCTCCTTAAAGTGAAAACACACCACCAAAAAGGAACTCCAGCATCGTGCATGTTGAGTTTATTAAGTCACCAATTTCCAAACCTCCCTCAAGTGTACATTTAAAAAAAAAACTTTTAAACTTACTTATGCTATACCATTTAAATGCCTATCACATCATTAGAGCAACATGCACATGTTAGAATTAGAGGGTCATAAAGCTTGGCTTCTTTCTCAACTTCCTCAGAAAGACAGCAAGAGCAGATGGAAAGAGCAGGAGTTTATCTGGGATTTATTAGGACTGTGGTTGTAGGTTTGCAAGACTGCAACATGTTTGTGAGTATGGACCACTTTTTATAGACATCAATTTATAAGCTTAAAAAAAAAGCAAACAAATCTGTCTGATAAACACACTAATTAGTCATTCTAGATACAGTTAGCAGTCTGGCACTGTTCCCAAAACACACACTCCTAAAGGTCAAATTAGTAGTGTGTATGTTAAAAAAAACCCTTGTACATACACTGACACATGGGATGTGTTGGTTATGCTCGCAGCATGAATGACCGTGGTTCAAGTCTGATTCTTAAAAGGCAAATACTTTTTTAAAAGGCACAGTTTTCTGTTGTGCTACAAAACCTCTCCAAGTGTGCATCAAACATAATGCTTCACAGTCTTTTTAACTCTTTACTCACCTTTACGTTGCTTTATACTCACTTGTTATAGATTGCATCAAGGATTAATATCAAGGCAAAAACAGTCATCAAGGATTCCTATTCTTTGTTCTTGACATGCTCAAAAAATCAATAATTTCCACAGCATTTTAGTTTATATTGTGTCCTGCGTCCTGTTTGTGTAAGACAAACACCTCTCACATTTCTACCTGTGAGCGTGCATCTTCAGCACAAACTCTCGTACTGTGAAGTGCACGAGTGACCAGAAAATATGAAAATATTGCAGACCAAATTGAAAGTCTCTAAGATTAGTATGAAACGGACAGTTTCTGCGCAGCTCATCAGATGTAACAGGGGAGATAATTAATCATGTTTTCTCTTGAGATTTAAAGTGGATGACAGCAGCAGGGTGGTTGTTATACAAGAGGGGGATAAGATCAAAAAAAATAATTGGAAGGCTTAATATTATGAAGTACAGTGCGGGGATGAGAGAAAATTAAATATTTAAACATGTTGTGTGCAAT
>JAOXNZ010000002.1:9192599-9206011 GCA_028566095.1 Kryptolebias brasiliensis | reverse complement strand
CCGGCTCGCACAAAGAGCGGAGGTCTGAGCATCAGGGCAGTGGAGCGGCAGCTGCATCTAATAAAGAAACTGAATTTCATTATCTTTTGTAAATAAAAAAATACATTTTTATATATAGGTAATTTTCTTTAAACTGGGATTATAATCCAGTTAAAAAAACTGAATACAACCTAAACACGTTGTGTCTCAGGCACAAAGCAATTGACTGCAAGGATTTTATTACCTTATTTTTTTTTCTGTCACTAATAATAATAATAATAATAATAATAACATTATTAATAATAATAAAATACAGGATAAATATTAATCACCTTTTAAAGGAAGCTCTGCATAAACACCTAATAATAAACAAAAACTGAAAAACAAACAGATTAATTAGAAGGAAAAGTTGCAGTTTGAACTCTAATTTCAATAACTAATATATATATATATAATTTTATCTTAAATTCATCCTATTTCATCTTAAATTTGCCATAATTCTTTTGTCTTTGCTATTTATTTGATGTTGCTGAGAGTTGTCATTTTAATTTTTTAATTCTTGTATGAAATGAGTCCTTGCAACACAATTCACTGATAAACCTCCCCCAAATAATTACATAAATAAATAAACACATCAAGCTCATTTAAACTGTACATTTAAATGCCATCATTGCCACAGTCCTCCTTTCTGACTCTTTAAAATATTTTGACTTTTTGTCACATTTGGTTAAGAAAAGAAATTGCTGTACATTTTGTTTAATTTTTACCTTTCAAGAACTGGTAAATAATAATGTTTGGGAAAGAGTTATTGGGTAATAATCACAGATGAGAGTACACATGATTTCCTGCCCATGTAATATTTTGAAGATTCTTTTTTCAAGCTTTTATACTTTATTTCTCTTTGGTTTCAGCCTGAGTGGCAATAATGTAAAAAAAAAAATCAATCATTTAGAGACCAGGTATAGCACAGAAAAACATATGAAGATGATATATTGGCCATTCCTAATATTAAAGAAGCATAATAAACTTTTTCCTGTCGTGCTGAACTTGTACTGAGCTGACAGATTGATCGCGGTGTCAAGTGCAAATCACACAGGCTCCTCTTGTTCTTCTGAGTTATAAGATTTATTTAAAAAATGCTGCTGGGCTACAGAGACAGAGGGAAATCAATGAGAGCAAAGCTGTAAATCTAACTTGTGGGGACCAGAGGTTTCAACACCACTGAGTTGATGTTGAAACAAGCTTCTTTCAAATCCTCAAGATTTATGGCGTGACTAACACAATATGCTACCATCTGTTACACGATAGGCCAAATCTATTGTTTTCTATACATAGCTGCATAAAAAGGCATCACTTTTCTTCAACATGCTACATGAGTTTCATCTTTAGCTGTTTATTTCACTGCTCTGTTCCCAATTTATTTACCTCCCTGAGTGTCATAGATTGTAATTGTTTGAGGGCTAAAGTGACCAAACCCAGTAGGGTTTAATTATTGGTCTTATTCTGTGTCGGTAAAGAAATGAGCCAATGTTGTTAAGTAGGAGATGGACAGCCAAAATGTCAATACAACCCTCAGTTTTCCTGCCATTAATATTAGAGAGAGAGAGACGGAAAAAACACTGTTAGTTTCTTAAGGCAGTAATCTTAAAAATATATTTTTTGCATCTCACTGATCTAGTAACAAAGTAATGAAGTAAAGGATTAGTTTAGGCAAAGGTCTGAAGATGAGCGTGTTTTGGCACCAGCTGTTTGCAAAATGCTTCCGGATGATTGGTTTATTCACAGCTGTGTAGCTGACATAATCAGCTCATTAATTTGGCCACAGTGCACAGATGCTGAAACCTCCCACTTCTCACTTCACTTTTTCTTTTTCTTTTCTTCACAGTCCCAAATCTCCAGGTTTAACGAGGACATAGGATTTCACAAATGCTTTTGTAAACGCTTCTAATAATGCCTACATTTTGACTTTGTTACATAATGTTGCTTTTGTGGGGGGGTTTGACCACTCTTGTAGCCAAAACAGTCCTCTCCTGTTGGATTTGTGCACTCCTGTTTTAGATGTTCAGGGGTGGACTCTTGCTGTTGAAGGTGGAGCAAATGAAATAAAATACAATGGAATGGTGCTGAGCAAAATTTGTGGCTGCCATCTTGCTAGGTGCTACTCCTATCACTGCGCCGCATTTACTGGTGGCAACATCACACAGGAGGCAATTACAGCCCAATTTATTTCACAATTACTGGGATTGTCCGTATAGGATGGCACGGCTCTGGAAACAGCTGGGATGAATAAATCAAAGCTGCAAGAGCAGAGCGAGCTGGAATTGTAGATTTTCATGGTGTCGCCTGTTGTAGATTGGAGAGGTTTTGCAGTGTGGTGTCTTGCACAGGTGTAGCCATCACTCAGAGCCAAGAGTGTGTGGAACAATTTCGGGGATTATTTAGGTGAAGGTATTTCCATCTACTCACATTTTTATCTTGATGGTTTTAACCCTCCTGAAGCCTTGAAAAATAGAGAGAGATAGAAAGGGGTAGAGAAGCCCTTGTAACTTCAGGTTAATTTAACCTGAAGGCCATCATAAATTAAGTAAATAATGAAGTAAATAATACAAGAAAGAAAAGCTCTATAAATACACATACACTTCCCATACACATTACATATATGCATATCTACACACATATCAAAGCACATCATTGTGGTGCTCAATTCAGAATGTGCTGATATCCTGTACCTTTAGGACAGAAAAGGATGTCAGGTTATTTCAATTGATCCAGCCTTTTCAGCCAAAGTCAGCCTGTCTTTTTCCAATTTAAGAAAATGAAGGACCTCTCTAATCCAGCTCGTAGGTCGAGCTGCGGATTTCCAATTTGGCAATTTAGAGATGGATTTCAATTGAGAGACAGTAAGTGGAGTGAGCCACACTCTGAGCAAAGCAGTTTAAACATTAGGAGTGATATCTTCTCCAATTACATTAGACAATGTGAGAAAAACTTCAGACCAGAACCTCTTCATGGAGGTCCAGCTCAAAAACATATGAGTAATTTGTTGTGATCTATCGACATCATTCACACAGAGGTGACACTGCGCCAATTATTTTTGTGAGCCTGGCTTTAGTGTAATGAGCTCGATGTAGGATCCAACATTGCATGAAACAGTGCAGAGCACAGACTGAAGATCTGTGTATCCTTTTTAAAACCTCCCCCAAAATTGAATCAAACTGTCCCAAGTTGGTCCCCCATGCAGTTTTTAACACAGTGGAAGAGTTTGAAAGGTTAAAAAAATGTTAAATACATAGAAGAAATTTCTGCTCTCATTGAGGGGAGAGGTTGCAGAAACACTTCAAAATCTGAGGGGTTAGTTGAGGCCAGAAATTTCAGGGACATAATAATTCTACAGACATAATGTCAAACCATCATTTAGGATGTCTAAAGGGAGGAGGATGGAAAAAGGTTGAAGTTGCAGTCTTTGCAAGGCCATTTAAATCAAAAGAAAATATTTAATCTTTTATTAAAGCTTTTGTGTTTTTACTTGTTTTTTAAATTTAAATTTTATTCACTGCACATTTGCATGCACATAGATTTACAGCTGAAGTTAAGCTGAGAAAACTTTAATTTTGTGCTGCCTCAAGAACAGTAAGAACAGAACCTTTCAGTGTCTGAGTGTTTCTCTAAAAAACATTGTTGTGTCTGTTGTAAATAATCCAGAAACCTCCTTGTCAGTAGTTTGAATTTTAATCACTTCTCTGTTGTTGCTCTTTTAAAGCCTTTTTAAAATCACTGCTTGTCTTTGACAAACTAACAGATTTACTGTAAACAAAATTAGACGGTGTCTCAGTCTGCCCTGCAGTGTTTCAGTCTTAAATCAAGTATTTTCAGAAAATACTTGATCATATTTTTCTTTACAAAAATTGGCCAAAATTGTCTTTGAACCAGCTATATTTTTTTCCTGTCAGCAGCTGAGTTTCTTTTTTTATCCTGGTTCTGTGATAATATGGAACAAATAAATGTTGCACAGCTGCTGCTTTAATAAAAACTACAGCAACACTAAGAGAATTGACAATTTTATGTTTTTTTTTTCCCCCCACACATAGAAAATAAACCCATAACTACATTTTTCATTGTAGAGACATGCACTATAGTGTATTTCTGGAGAGGTACATGATAGGCAGAGTTGAAGCGAGGATTAACCACAGCAAAGGCTTCTCAACACTGTATTTTCTGCATCAGTCTGAGGCTGACACATAAAACTGGTTTAGTGGTGCATTTAATGACTAGTAAAAGCTTGTAATTCCTGGAATTAAAAGACAGGACCAGACTGGGATATTTAATTTGTAATATGAATAAGATTTCTCAACCCAAAAGTTCACATTTTATGTTGTTATCCAGAGAGGCAAAATAAACTCAGAAGGTATAGGAAGACAAATCCTTACAAACAAAAAAAACCCAACTTCATTCAACATACAGAAAAGGGATCTATCAGATCAATATGGGAGGTGTTAAGTTGTTCTTTGTGGTTAGCTGTTATGTTGCATTATAAATATCCAGACTATCAAAATCTTATGCATGGTGATAATGATGTTTTTTTTTTTGTTTCCTGAAAGCTGTGTATAACTAAAAGAGTTACTGTACGTGTTGTGCATGCAAACTTTCCGAATGAGCTACAGTTAAGCCTGTATCTCAGTGAAAAAAAGGCCAGCTGTGTCAGACTGAGATAATGCATTTCGATTGAGTGTACCTAATTATGTGTACATTGTGTACCCTGATCAATAATGGTTTCCTGAACATCACTGTGGCCATATCTGACTCCAGGCTACTTTCTCACAAGTTTTTCATGCAATCGAAAACCAGAAAATAAGGGAAAAACAATACAGGTTTGTATAATATAACAAGTCATTTTTGAAATTTAGGTTGTAGTTTTTGGTTGGCAGCTCAGATGAGAACATATACAGTGTAAACCCAGAGTAAATGAATGGTTAAAAATTACTTTTCATTCATTTTTATGGGTAATGCAACAGTGAGAAACTAAGTTTGTTCACTGATACACATTTAAACTAGTTAAATCTCAAATTTCAGCTGAGTTAAACTTTCTGAAACTGAGTAAAGAACATACACTAAATGTTCTCTTTTAATTCTTGTGCAATGCAGTCAATAAATAATGAACTCATGCTTTGTGGGTCCTTGTGAGAAACACGTTAATGCTTGTTTTTCTTGTGCATAGCAAAAATATAAAGATACATATATTAAATCTCTAAAATACTTATTATTTTTACCCCGGGTAGGAATTAGTCTGTTATAAGTTTCAATCTAAAGAAATAAAATATGTTCAGGAGGCTCAGTGAAACTTATAACAAGCACTTTGAAAAGTCAGAAAAATTTTGGTCTGTTGTTGAACTGTTATTTTTGTTACTCATCCATGTATGTCAGGAAGTGTCAGATTCCTGGCAGTAATTCATGGGGGCTGACTTTCATTGCTTGTCTCGGTATCCAGATGAATTTGAAAGCCGCTTCCCTAAGATTCCTTGGGTTTCATTAGTGCTATGCCACATGCTGCTTAACTGCATGTGCACGATCCACACAACTCTGGATTTATAGTTTCTTACAATACCCTTATTTTCATACATCATGTGTTCCAAAAATAGTAAACTTGGATAATTAAATATTTAGATGACGTCTTAGCAGTGGAATATTGTTCAGTGAGCTCCTAGTATCTTCTTTATTTGATTCAGTACACTTTCCCATTTGGAGACAGCTCACTCCTTTGGACAATGAGTTACAGATGAATAAAACATACAAATAAAGAATGCAGACGAGACTGAAAGCATTAGTTGTCTGACTGAGTGTTAGACTGGATAGAGCAGTTTGGAATGCAAGGAGAGGGTTTCAGCATCATAGTGTTGCAAATGTTCCTGTTTTTTCAACTAAAATCAGCTAGAAGTGATCTTTCAAATGGCTAAATGCATGTAGTAAAAAATAAAATGTTTAAAAACAATTTGGAAAACCCCTTTCAGTTACATTGTAACAACAGTTTCTGGCTGCAAAGGCCAACTAAAAAACAAAATTACCATCTGGGTAAAGTTTTCACATTTTGCATTCTGCGTGTTTTTGCCCCCCACAAACTAGGGCTGGGAATCTTTAGGCAAATCATGCATTGATTTGATTCAATTCATGTGACTACGCATCTCAGTGCAATCTTTATCACAGTTCAAACAAAATCCTAACTGAAAATGAAAGATTTCGCTTTACACTTACAAAGAGGAATTTGGGAACTAAAAAAAAGTCAAAATGCTGAGTGCCATAAGATTTTGCGGCAACCTCCACGGATCACATTAGACTATCTTACCCGCTTTCTTCAGTGTTTTTATGACTTTGTTCTACCTCAACTGTGTGGAAAAAAGCTTAGTCAAGACAAATTTGGACTATAGAATGCTGGTACCAAAAACGTGTTTTGGATATTTATTTTCAGATTAAAAAATAGTTTTCTTTTATCTTTTAAAAAAAAAAAATAATTATGAGTCTCCTATTGTTAGCTATATTTTAACTGTTAGGTACAAATTGTAATTTTAATGATTTGTCACAATGAAAAGATTTCCTTTAACTCAGAGTTGTGGATGCTGTAAACATATACGTAGATATACAGTACAGAGTGGTATATTTTTAGTGGGGCGTCTTCTATTATTGTTCTGTCTGATGCTGATTTCCATTGACCTTGAATGTTCTCTCTCTCTGTAAGAGCGTGTGTGTGCAGTAAAAAGAAATGTCATGCCATAGTGGACAAATCAGCAGTTACATTGAGTCGTGGGGGAGACCCAGGTTGCTGGACTTCCTGCACGCCTGTCTGCCTCCATCATGCTCATGTGAGCAGCAGGCGCTCCTCGGGACGTGCCGTGTTATTATTCACCACCAGAGGCCAGCGAATGTAGAGCAGCAGAATGCTCTCTAAACAGTGATTTCACCCTCGTGTAAGGAAAGACCAGAAGTATTTGTGTTCGTGTGGGTGTATGTTAATGTCTTTGTGCATCAGCCTGTGTGTTCAGAAGAGAGAAACTGTTCAAGAGAGAATGAGCAAATAAGCAAGCAAGAAAGAAGTCCTGTGTTTCTGAGTGCTCAACATCCCTCAGAAGTATTTTTAGCATTTCTCTTCTCTTCTCACGTTTTCTCTAAAATTTGTTTTACAATCTCAGAGTGCTCAGGTTCTGTCATGCCTTTTGTAGTTATTCACCCCATGATGGAGATACACTAACATTTATTTGTAACATTCACAGTGCTAAAATTGTCCTCGGTACTAAATTAGCTCACTGGTCACTTCTGAAACATTTATTCATCGCTAATTAAGCACTACTCTCTTAGATTGCATGCCATGCAAACACATGGTGTTGTGTCAGACAGAGTGAGACTGTTCATGTCTGTTCTGGTGTCCTTATAAATATCAATGTTGTGAAGTCTTTTTTAATACTTTACTTTAAAATGCAAGCCTAATAGAAATAAATCTGGCTTTAGATAGCATAAATATCAAGGGAAGAACAAACTTAGTTGTGACTCAGTGCACACTGTGAAGGGATTTCTTTTTTTAAATCAAGGTCACTTTCATCAGCTGCTAATTGGCAGACACAACCCCCCCCCCACACACACACACACAATAATCTCTGACAAGATTAATGCTCTCACTCTTAAAGTGATATTAATCTTTTGCACAATCAGACTTCAACTCAAACTCCACCACTCTGCTTACCAAAAACTGTCAAAGTTCTTTAAAAATAAAAAGAAGAGACCAAATATAAAGTAAAATACATTTATATAAGTGTTCAGTCAAAGCATGAAACGTATCTGCTTTTCTTGTAGTTTATGTGGGTCTTTGCTACATTTAAGACTCTTGCTGACATACTCAGAATGACTACTACTGAAAAATATGTTTAGTAATTATGTTAGTCGCTTTTTGAATGTGACAATTAGCATGAAAAACTATTAACGCTAACTTTTTCTTTTTCATGTAAAATTCAGTGGGGTGATCACAGAGAAACTTTAATATTTAAATGACGATTTAAAAAAAATTACAAAGCCTTGTTTCAGTCATCAAAATAAAATATTCTGGGCTAAATCTGTTTTGTGCAACCCCATTAGAAAATAAATTTTAGTATAACTCACTCTTAAATAAGCAATACAGAAGGTTGCAGTTATTTTCAGTGTTGCGACTTGTAGACGACCAGTTTGTTATAGAAACCAATTAAATGTTTCCAGCTCAGAAGATGACATTTTGATTAAAATGAAATTGCTGTTGCTGTCTACATTACTTTGTTGAAAAAAGCAGATGTTTGTATTTTTGCAGGCTCTGCTGTGGTGGCTCTGTTTGTCCATTACAAATTTGTACACATGAAATTAACAGAAACCATAAAAGTAATTGCAAGCTTTGTATCTTCTTTACTGGCTATGAAGAAAAAGTAGGCATGCAGATTCAGTGCTGAAGTGTTTTCCAGGTCTGAGCCAGTTTTAGACTCTAGACCATTTCTACTCACATTAAGTAAAGTCAAAACGAGGTCCCAAAGACATGCTGGTGTCAAAAAAAGATGCTTGAGTTGAGCAGAGTCCAATGCATTGTGGATGGAGCACTGAAATGTCTAAACTCTTTCACTCCTATTTGAACAGAAATTTCTAAACAAAAAAAAAAAAGAAAATCATACCCAAACACAATGGCATCCCAACTAATCTAATTCCTCATTGATTGGCATTACAGAGTTATATAAAACAACTAGAGTATGCACTGGTCATGTAACCTTGTGATGCCCTGCAGCTGCGGCCATTACCAACACAGGCAACCGTCTGCACTTGGTGTTACGGTAAATGTAGTAAATCTAGCGCACACTCTAGTTGTTTTATATAACTCCTTGATTTGCACTCAATCAAACTCCTCATTTACATTTCCTTTACATACACCCATCCATCCATTTTCTTTACTCGCTTCTGCTTTCCCGGATGGCAGGGAGCCAGTGCCTATCTCCAGCCATCACTGTGCGAGAGGCGGGGGACACCCTGGACAGGTTGACCACGAGACAAACAACCATTCACACTCTCACTCACACCTAAAGACAATTTTAGAGTCACCAATTAACCTAACATGCATGTTTTTGGTCTGTGGGAGGAAACCGGAGTACCCGGACTAAACTCAACCCAGGAAGGCCCCAGGTCGGGAAGCGATCCAGCAACCTTCTTGCTGGGAGGCGACAGCTCTAACCATTGCACCACTGCAGCACTGTTCCCCCCTCCTTTTTATACAGCCTCTGTTTTATTTTCAAACACTTGATTGGAGCAGAAAATAATATTGTCAGTCTTAAAGACATGTGAATGTCACTGTGACCTGATTAGTACAGTTTCATTGAAACCACACCTTTTCAGCTAGTTTCTAATGGTAGACTGCCCCGTCTCCTCCTGCATGGCTTTTTGTTTTTCTAAAGCCTCCAATTTTGACACAATTAGCCTCTGGTCCCAAAGCATCTTAAAATATATAATATTTCCAGTGCTCTTCTAATATTCCATTGATTTAATGATGATTACAGTAATACAAAGCTTAAATGTAAGCAGTGTTCTAATTCAGTGCTTAACTACAATATTGATTAGTGCCTAAATACTAATCATTCTGTCTACATTGTAATTAAAGGTGTGACATTTCTGATGCTTATGTGTAAATGTGACGAGTGCAGATTCTGATCGGCTGGTTTTAAACAAACAGATTCTTTGTACCAATTCACGTGCAGATCTACGTGTTCATGCATTTTTTTACTGTAAATCAAACCTTACATGAAAAAGTGGAAATGAAAAAATGGGTGTTAAAGAAATGAATACAAAACAAATCCACCTGTTCAAGGATCCTGCATACTTTACTGGTCATGGGTAAGAATGGATGCTCATACAGATGGGTGTATGTGTGTGTGTGTGTGTTTTACTTGCTAGTATTTGCTGCTCATAAACTCAGATACCTTTTCCAAACAGCCGTGTTTGTACCATTTGTAAATTCAGAGTTAAGCTCACAGAGTGATACACATTTCATCTCCTCTAATTCTGAGACGAGTCATTTAATTTCACATTCTGTTGAGCTGTTCTTATTTGTTGTTTTCATCCCATGCTTGAAGTCTTTTGTCACATACAGCAATTTTGTTTTGTAGATGAATAATTAAGGAGGTGTTTACATCCATTTATGGCTAAAGAAATCAGGCTCATGCACTTTTATAAAACAAAGATTGAGATTTATTTGAAGAAGGATGCATGTCCACAGCTTTGTGAATCCAATATTAGAACATTAATAGAAATTTCAGCTTTTAAGCATACATAGTTTTAATGTGAATCAAACAGAATTTAATACATCTGGTTCCTGGTTGGTTTTCGGTCTGCTTTGATATGCATTCAGACAAATTATGCCATTGTTTTCAATAATACTTTTCTCAATTATATGTTTTGAAAAGGTTGTTTAAACAATCTAAAATCCAAAACCTTTTACCCTTTCCTCCATTTATCTCCTCTCCCTCCAGATCCCTGTTATGACAGGAGCCTTCATGGACTCCTCACCCAACGATGACTACAGTGGCGAGCACTCGCTCTTTAACTCTTCAGCCAGCGTCAACGCAGCAGCCTCGGCAGCCTCGGTACACGGCCAGCAGGACGAGCAGCAGTCCATGTCAAGCGATGCCATCTGGCTCTGGATCGCCATCATCGCTACCATCGGAAATATTGTGGTGGTGGGCGTTGTCTACGCCTGCACTTTCTGATAAACATGCTTACAAAGACAAACTGAAAACTCACACGTCATGCTTTTTTTGTTGGATGACTAAAACCCCAAAAGAATCTTTAGAGCAGACACATCCTCCATCTTTATGTCGCTCTTTTCTTTCCCCTCACTAGGTTTTTGGATTATTTAGAGCCCCCATGGATTGTCTAAGTTTTGACAATGACAAATACACGTCCATATTTCTTTATCAAAGAGAAAGATTGGGGCTTGGCTGCATTTGTCATCGACAAGCACTTTTAAATTCTACGGCTGTAGGTTTGAGAAGAAGCTTGTGTGCATGACAGCCCTTTTGTTAAAGTCAGAAAACAAATGTGCACCCTTTTGAAGAAACTTTTTAGGTTAACTTTGGTTCAACGTTTCTGTCCAGACATCATCTTTCAGTTTTAAACATTCAACAAATAGGGTTTCATTATTTTTTTATTATGTATTGTCATGTTAGGCAGCTCTGAAGCCAGGGTAATAAAAAAAAATAATTTATGTAGCTGATTCAACATATAGATACCAAACATCAATGTGTTTGTAAGCAATTTTGATGACACAACAAAGGACTTTGCTTCAGAAATAGTTTGTTTTTTAACAAAGCGTGGTTCTGTGGAATAGTAGTTAGTATCTTACCTGGAGAAGACAGCAGTCAGAACGATCCCAGTTTGTAGAACCAAAGAGAAATTCTCTTTTCAATCTGGGGCCTATTTGAGAGAATTTCAGCACCTAAAACAACTCAAGCCTCAAAACATTTATATTGGTTCCATTGAATATTCTGTTTTGGGCATTTTAATCATGTTACTTTGGCCTCAGACTATAATTTTTACAGACATCTATGCTTAAGACTGGCCAAGTGCAAAACTCTCTGTTCCATATAAAAGCATTTGCCTAAACCACCATAATATATTGAAGGTTTTCGCTGAGCAGTCATAGCTTGCTTTCTTACACCAATTCTCCAAACTGCTATGACATTGACTGCTGTCTACTGCAGGTAAGATACTGAATATTGATAACTACTTTAGAGAACCCGACTTAAAAAAAAATTCAAACTAATTATTAAAATCCCATAGAAAATGTTTCTGTTTCTTGTGTGATTGGGGTGGCACCCCAATCACACAAGCAGGGATCACTTCATCCCTTCATAAATTTATGTGTTGGATCAAATTTAGCATCTAACTAGGATTATTTGAAATTCAAATCAAACTATCATAGTCTTTTCAAGCAGATTTAGATAACTTCTACAGATGTAATCTAAATAATATTAGAAGCACAAATAAAACCAAACCTTTGTATCCTTTTTTTCCTTGTCTAATGAACTATTTACCTAACATTTTTGCTTAAGTACAGTTTTTAAAGGACTTTCTTTCAACACAGATATGTTAGACTTTCAGCAATGGGACATAAAACTTCCTTATGGTAAAGATTTGTTTGTGCAGATTTTGCAAAACTGAACGTGCGTCCAGATGTAATGTAGCACAGACAAGAAACCAAGTGAACTTTGTGATAGATGAAAAGTCCTGTGAGAGTAGAAAGTTGTAAGTAAAGACTTTTTACTGTGCAGATAACTATTTGTGTGGTAGGCCAGGGATTCACTGCTTACTTGTGAGTGACAGAGCTAGTTTGCGCAGTCACAAAGTGTGTGTAAAAATTATTGTCACTATTCTCATTGTTATGAACAGAAATGTCCCGTTTTGTTTTACTCATTCAGGCAAACGGATGAGCTGATGGAAAAAGTTTGCATCTCTGTCAGCATAGTGTGCATAGATTTATATCTGGTGTAGCTCTCGTTCAAAATAGATCCAAAAATATTTGACGTTCTGCAGAAAACTTTTGCACTGACTTTGTGCTTCTTTTACTTTACTTTTTCTGTTGTTTACACAACTCTTGACATGTATTTTTCTCGGTAGAAAAGGACTGCGATCAACCAAGTGGCTATAACAGATTATGACACTCAGTTCATCTTGGATTGGAAACACAATAACCAATGCGTCAAGCATATCTCATATACCAGCTGACCTGCTGCAATGCATCATTCAGCTTTGGCACTGAGCAGATATTTCAACCATAAGGCATTTGAGCCGTCACACACTGAAGTAAGACGTGAGTCCCAAGCCTTACTTTGGATGCTGGAGGCATCTTGTTTCTGCATCAAATAGCTCTAGTCCTAACTAGGACATGGAAAGTTCAACCTGAGACTCAAGCATTAACCTACAGCCAAAGATACAATTAACGCTTCTCCCATGAAACGTACGATACACTCCACCGCAGCCTCATAAATAATACAGCTGCTAGGTTTTGGTCTTTGTTTGAAATGTGTTAACTAAAGTCTGTACTTTGATAAAAACCAGTTCATGCCGTAGTTGAAGTATGAAAAAGGTGGAAATAGATACTGTAGTTCATCAAAACACAAGTTTAAAGTCAGTAAGTTGATTTATGTCTCAAGTCTTGACTCACATTATAAACTAATTCTCCGTTTTAGACAGAGTTAGAAGTAGACATAATAGCGTTTTGCTAAATGTTTCTCCTGTGATTTACAAAATAATACCAATATGATACAGAGTTATAAATCTGTCGTGCAAACACTACACTTATTTAAAGGTTCATTCGCTGTAAAAGCCAGTACTGGTTTACTGTATTTATTGTACCATCTAAAGAAACTGTAGAAATACAATAATCTGTT
>JAOXNZ010000002.1:9127656-9139261 GCA_028566095.1 Kryptolebias brasiliensis | reverse complement strand
AACCACTTGTAAAGGTGTTTACTGTTTGTAATATCCTTTTTTATTGTAAATGTCACTTTTTTCCCTTTAAATAAATATGAATCAGTATGTGAAGGAAAGTCTGTGTAGAAGACAAAAGGAAAATATTACCAATGTATGCATATACATTTTAGTAGTTTACATGTTCATGTTTTACATTTTTATCTGAACAAATAGGATCTCAACAATAGCTATTCATAAGTAAACAGATTTGTTAGACTAAATTCATAGCACATTCTTACTTTAACCTTGTCATACTGATGTTTTACCAGGACTGCTTGTTTTATTATAATTCATTTTGCATCCCTTGACCATATTTTGTTTTCTTGTGTAATCTGCGTCTTGTTGCATGAAAGCAGATAAATGTGGGATGAAAATATACACAACTAGTGTTTAATAAGAAGTGGCATGGTCAACAGCTTTCAGCTCTGGGTGCTTTTAAAATACATTTTTGATTGTTTCTGTTGTTTTTCCAGTCTAATACTGTCCTCCTATTATTTTTGGAATGAGTCTAAATAACTATTTAACAATTTTTTTAAAATCACTTCATGGTCCATCCTCCATTTGAAGAGTTAAATTTATATCTAAATAAAAACCTAGAATTCCCTGAAGGAACGCGTGTTACCCATCACCCTTCATGTCAGAGTTGTTTTTTTTCTTATGATGAGATATCATGGAGTTATCTACTGTCATGGGGTTCTCTTCCAAACATTTTTGCGAATTTGAATGACAAATCCTAAGGCAAGTCAAAAAAAACATTCATCTCATGAGAGTATTTATTTTCTTTTCATCCTAAAATGGGGGAAAAAAACCTGAACTCCTTACAAGCCTGCTGGGGAAGAAAGAGAAAGAGGAAGAAGGGAAAAAACAAAACACCCCCTCTTCTTCTCTGTAACTGCCTTACCCACTCGCTGACTTATCAGTGCTGGGCAGCGCCTGCTAAATCTTTAGCTCCTCCCGCCAAGCATAACGTTTCATCACTTTACATTTCTTTTAAGCACATTTGATTTAAATAGAATTCAAATAAACATAATTTTAACAATTTTGTTCATTCTCTCTTTCTTCCAAAACCATATAAATAAACTAATAATAATAATAAAACACAAAATCAATTAACACAAAGTCACATGATCATGAAAATATCCTATTGAACAAAAATGTATGCTTTCCTGAACTGAACCCCCAACCCTTGGTTGTTCTCCTAATCCGGTGAGCAAAATACATTGTAGTGAACTTTACTGGCAAGATACAAAGTAACAAAGGGGAGAGGAATGAAGTAGGATGCGGCTCTATGTGTATGTGGTGGAGTGTGTTTGTGTGTGTTCTGACTGTAAAGTGCTCTTTGTGCATCTGTGCGTATGCCTGTTAAGGCAGAAACTACAGTGTGACAGGACTGTTCTGATTAAAGTCTGATGGAGTGACAGGGCTGCTCCGTCACAGCTCCGTATCTGTTAAATTGACTGGGTTATAGTCATTTTTGTGTTAAATAAGGTTGACTAGTTGCAGAGCCATCTTAAATTGGATTGACTACAAAAGTTATTCAGTTGTAGATGAAAGCCTGAAAGCTTCAATAAAATGCATCTAGTGGTTCATCAGATATTTCGGTAACGTACAGGAGCACCAACATGCGCAGACAGGCAAAGCATCTTCCGCCTTTGCTTTTCTGTGGCAGGTGATAATTAAGTAACACAGGCTCCCAATATTTTCTACAGGCAGATGGGGAACCAAACACTCTTTGACTCTTCATACACTGCCTATAATACCGCAAGTGTGGCTGTAAAATCATTTTATGGCAACAATTCTAGATGAACTTGTTTCAGGTCATTTACAAGTAACTGATGAATCATTCAGGCACATACTGAATATCATCTGTCAAAGGTGTGAAGTCATTGTTCTCTGGCAGCTCAACAAAGGACACAATGCCCTGTCCTGTCATTGAGGTCACTTGTTAATAGCAGGGTAGGTAGGGCAGTATTGGAGTTTTTACTTTTATTTTCTTCCTGGTATAGTTTTACTTCCACAATATAAAAACATGCAGGTTGATGTCACCAAGCCTTGAAGGCTCAGTGTGTCAACATGAGTGATTGTCAACTTCTGTTCTTAGTAATGCAGTGGACATTTTTCTCTTCATCATTAGATGCCAGTCACATCTACATTTACATTTATTTCAGGTTATGACATTAGAGGACATGAGCTAAGATTTGATAATAAACTTTATGCAATCAACAAAATCAAGAAAGGTTGACTTGTGTTTGTCATGTGCATGTAAAAACTTGTGGAAGTATCTAGCTTTAGTTTTTTCATGCGTGTTGAAGAGAAATATGACCAGTTTCTACTTGTAGTCTCTCCTGTAGCACTATGTAATCAAGTGATAATACATTTCAGAGACTATCACTTAAATATTTATCTACTATTTAGTCTGTAGTTCAGATGAGATGACCAAGACCTGTTTTAGTGAATTACTTGTCCACATTGAGAAGAAATTGACCCTCCTTTTCACAGATATGAATAAGATATTCTGCACTCTGAGACTAAGGTTTAGTAGGGTGACTGATAGTTACACTGGCCAAAACAAACAAATAAACAAAAAAAACAGGTTATTTTAAAAGGGGAGGGCAATGATGGAACAAACCTCTGTTTTTGTGCAGCTGCAGAAGAACAGCTGCACCTTAGACATGTGGCTCTTGGTCTGCAGCCAAAGTCTTCATCAGTTTGTTGCTGAGTTCCCCCTGAATTGAAGCTAAAAACAAGAGTTTGGACTCCCACATTTTCAGCCTTTAGGCTCCTACATTCACAGCCAGTACATTCAATAACTATGAGTGAGAGATGCAGAGTTTGGCTTCCCCATCTGCCTGAAAAAGATATTGACGAGGAAAACTAGTCAGGACTTTGTTGCTTAACCAAGTATAAACTTACTAACAATTAAAGTAGCATCGCATTATACCTGACTTGTAACTTAGCTACATATTAAACATTTAAACCTCATTAGGCCTGACCTAAAATAATTTAAATGATCAGATAATAATAAATGAGCAGTTGTGTGAGTGAAAAGAATATATTTAAATTATATTTGGCTACAGTCTTTTAACAACTGATAATACAAAGTTAGCTGTATATTTTTGTTCTGTTTTTTGTATGCATGAACAAGACAAATTCATGTACTGTAAGTCTACAGATCCGGAAAGTGCCAACCATCTGTAATGGTTTCTAGTTTTGGGAAAAAGAACATTTAGTGGTTATTAATAATTAATACAGACTCAGATTTTTAATATAATCACTCACAGAATCATATCAGTCTTTATTTGTTGCTTAGATTATCCATTCTTTCTGGAGATTTTCATTCGTGTTTTTCTTTTTTACTTTTATGACCCCCTTTAGCTGCAACTTGACTTTGTGACCCAACACCTTTTTATTCAGAAATGTTTGTACCCAAGACCGCTTGGTGTTAGGAGGTGAGGGTCTGAGGGAAAATGTCATTTCTCTCATTAATCAAACATGTATTTCAGCATCAGGGGTTTATACACAACATTTGCTGTTAATTAGCACAAGAGAGACATTTTATTTGATGCATGGATGCTGAGTAGCTGTGATCTGTTTTGTTTTGTAGACATTTGAAAACTATGTTTCTTTTTGCAGTAAGTTCTGAAGTAAGTTTATTTAGATCTATTTTTAGTTGTCACACAAATTATGTTTGCCATACCCTTTTACTTTTATGTTAACTGGTTGTGATTTTTTCTCGAGTCACTGCGCAGGAATGTTAAATAAGAAAAATATGAAAACGTATGAAAATCTATATTTTCATTAAAATGAGTGTTCAGAAGTCACTGAGGACTCAGTTTGACCCTCACAGTAAATTGGTAAATTAAAGGATTACAAAACTAGATAAATGTGTCAATTTTTTCTTAGTTTTGGAGTTGCTTTAAAATAGGAAATACATGCAAAATACTTTAAAAATATTTCACTGTTTAAGGCACACATTTTCTGCCACTTGGTTTTATCTTTGGGATTTTTTTGCTCAACATTAAACAAACCCAAACATCTCTCCTTACAGCTTTCAGCCTGTAAGGTTCAGGATTCCAGCGATGGCTCTGCTCCTCGTCTGCTGAGGCCTTCTGTCAATTCAGTTTATTTACACATATATTGCCAATTCACAACAAGTCATCTCAGTTCCCTGTACAAAAACATTCACATACATAATAAAATCCCAAATTAGTAAGAGTTATTTAGTTAAGGAATCTATCAACCTTCACTTTATTTTCTTTTGTAGAGGAGACTTTTGCCTACTATGGCCAAAGACTTCTGACTGAATTCAGTCCCAGAGTAACTAGAGAAAGCCCACCACTAAGGGAGACCAGAATACCTATCTTGGTCCTTTTTTATGAATCTGATATGAAAGAAATGTTGAGCAAAGAGGCAGAATACATCTGCTCTAAGACAGTAAAGTCCATATTTCACTTTGTTGAGACTGTTGGGACCTAGTGGTAGACTTGGAGTCACACTGAGTCGATACTTGCAGCACAACATTAGGGCCAAAGCTTTGCACATATCATGCAAATGTTGTGCAGATTATATTGTTGCAACTGTCTCAAGTGTCTCAATTTTGTTGCGCTCCCAGAGCATAAGGAATGTCAGATTCTCTTTTATGTCTGCAGTCAGTCAGAGGTCTCCAACACCTCCCAAAGTTGTGTCACACTTCTTGCACTTTCTGACTAACAGAAACTAAACCGAGATTCATTTGAGACGAGTTCCAGACGCCCCCAGTGACTTTGTGACTATTTTGAGAGAAGTTTTGTCTTGTAAAATTTTTGAAAAATGTTCAAAATCTCATTTGACATGACAGCAAGACCCTACAACTCATGCAAGGAAATTGAGAACCCTCACAAATGTTTGAGACATTTTGGAAACTCCATGGTGACTGCCATTGGTAATTTGTTGCCAACAGTTGTAGTCCAGTCAGATATAGTTTTAAGAGAATGTATTTATACAGTTTATGTCTATTAAAAGGGAGTTATAGCTCTCCAGTGTTGTCCTGTGTCAAATTATATTAGGGTAGCCGCTTGATCTTGATTTGTATTTTACATTACATAGATGGTGAAAAAACTGTGCTCTTATGTGCAAATATAGGAAAAGAACTTCTATCAACGTTAGCACTATCAGTGAGATTTAAATTGTCTGACCCTGCCATCTAAACAAAGAGCAAAAAGACTAATGCTGACCATATTCCAATATAACGTTTGATTATATTTGTATCGTTGCCAAATTGTTTTCAATTGATTTTTTTTCAGTAACTAAAAACTGTGTTTGAATGTTTACGACATGCCCAAACACAGAGTAAAAGCTGAATTTTTAAAACTCCCACACTCTGCTGCATGCAACAGCCACACAATGTTACTTAATAAGGGAGGGGAAAAAGGAGGAGGGGCAGGCTGAAGAAAGAGGTGGGTTAGGAATCTGTTTATTTTTCCCTTAAAAAGTCAGTCACAGTCAAACAAAAAAAAAAAAAAAAGAAACAGCAGATACTGGAAGAGCTTCGCTTTTCTTTGTGCTCTTCTGGAGAAATGGCCACAAGGTATGTATAAAAGTTAAGGAATGAGGCTATGTCTTAACTTTATTCTTTATCAACATACAAGCATTCAGAGTATATAGTTGAAGAGCTCATTTTAAATTATGTTTTTTCTATTTTGGATTTGTTTTAACATGTCAAAGTTGTGACTGTAGGCTGTTTCAACATGCTTACTGTTAGATAAGACTGTTGAGCATGCAGTAAGAAAATTTAACAGTCAAATTTAAATTCAGTGTTTATATATATATATATATATATGTGTGTGTGTGTGTGTGCATGTTTCTCCTAAATCTTAATGCACAGGAAATGAGCCACAATGTGCTCTGAAATACCAAAACATCAAGTTTGGTTTTTTGTATTTTCGTTGGAAAAGGTTTTTTTTTTCCCAATTCATCATTTACTGTATTCAATATTTCACAGTGAATATTGTAGTGTTCATGTGAAGTTAGCTTTATGTTGTTTGAATAATGTCTGATTTGTCATCCTGCATATTTTTGCAGACCCACTGCCAGCATCACCTTTTGGGTTGGAGACCATAACCAAACAAAGATCAGCAGCTGTTTTCTTGATCAAAATGACTGGACCTTCACTTTCATTCCAGTGTATATCCTGCTTATCTCTGTGCTTGGAATTGTCCTCAATGTCTTTGTCCTCATGGTTTTCTGCCTCCACAAGAAGTTCTGCACAATGCCTGAGATCTATTTGAGCAACTTGGCTGCTGCTGACCTTCTTCTGGTTTCCTTTTTGCCCTTTTGGTCGGTCTATGTGCTCAACCGTTACAACTGGACTTTTGGTCAAGCCATGTGCAAAGTTGTCAGTGCAAGCATTTTGATGAATGTCTACTGCAGCATCTACTTCCTGGTTCTGGTCAGCATAGATCGCTATTTGGCTCTGGCACACCCACTGTCCTATGAAAGGGTACGTAGGCCAGTTTTTGCCAAACTGGGTTGTTTGCTGGTTTGGATTCTGGGCTTCCTCTTTAGTCTTCCAGCCCTTATTTACAGAGATCTGACTCCTGCCTATAATGATAGGACCAGTTGTTTTGTTAATTATCCAAACACTACTATAAATGTAACAAGTGACGTGTGGATCCTCGTGTTTGGGTTCATCATTCCTATTTCCATTATTATTTTCTGCACTGTCAAAATTATCAAAATTTTGAGTGGCTTGACAATGAAAAAAGAGAATGGTGAGAAAACAAACCACAAGGCAACCACTTTAGCTCTGGCAGTCCTGCTGGCATTCCTGATCTGTTGGGTTCCATACCACCTGATTAAGACCCTGTATGTGCTCCGTGATGCTGGAATTATGACTGGGTGTAGCTCGCTCAAAATCCTGTACATTTGCCAGCAAATCTTCACCTACTTGGCCTACTTCAACAGCGTTCTCAACCCCATTCTCTACGTCATTGTAGGAAAAAGCTTTCAGACAAAAGTCAAAGAACTCTTCTGGCAGTGGACCCACAAAGGAAACCTGACCCTTAACAACCCCTCCATAACCACAAAACTGTCAAGAAGTGTTGAATCTGAGGATGATGCTGTATAATGCTCATGCAAGTCACTAACTGGTATTTTGGTGTTATTTTGTGATAATTACTAAGACAAGATGTAGCAAAGTTATCAAAACAGTTGTTGACATATTTGTGTGTTTTTGAAAACTGAACAAGTGCGAGAGGCAGGGGACACCCTGCACAAGTCACAAGTCCATATTGAGACAAACGACCATTCACAACTAAGGACAATTTAAAGCTACCAATTAACCTAACATGCATGTTTTTGGTCTGTGGGAGGAAACCGGAGTAACCAATTTTTCTTTTTCTTTTTTGTGCAAAGATAAATGCAAGATTATAGAATAGGATTGGTACTTTGCACGACATTTGTGTATGGAGACCTGATAAATTACCTATCCTATTCTATTGTATAATCTATACTAACACTATTCATATTTAGGTACAAGTATATGGTAAATGGCCTGCACTTGTATAGCGCTTTATCTAGTCCAAGGACCCCAAAGCGCTTTACACTACAATCAGTCATTCACACACTGTATATCAAGTATATCATGATCAACAGACTGAATAAAGGTTGTGGTAACATTATCTTATGTGGCTTTTTGCAATAACATCCTGTTTATACCTTGTACAAATTGTCAGGGAAGGTGAGACAATTAACAGGAGCTACCATTTTCCAACCTAAACCCTAAGAGTGGGAGACGGAAGCTTCTGTTACTGACTTTAATAAACTTTACATAATACATTGCTTGGCATAAGTACAAAAGCCCAGTTCTTTTATTTTGCTACATGTAAATCAGTATTTATGAGCTTTTATAAGTTGTTTTTATCACAATCAGTGTTAGAGGACTGCATGTCAGATTTGTACAAAGCCGTCAACTTGTCCTGCTATCATGTCCTGTTAGCTGGGAAAAAAAACACTGTTATAAACATCTTTATTCTGGATACTCCTTGTGTTTATAAAACCTTTCACACATAGGAATTCACACGTCAGAATGGCACCTTGCTCAAATCCTGAACGGTAAACAGACTCTGCCTCATTTCACAAGGCACCCGGTGAACTTGCTGTTCTTTCTTGAAGAAATTTTTCAAGTTCTGCATTGATCTTTATGGGAATCAAACCAAATGTATTCAAAATGCAATTCATTAAACTGCATATTTAAACTACTGCTCTATTTTTTTATTTCATTTTAAATGACATCAAGTAACTGACAGGAAAGCTAAGTAATATTACCTCACAAGCTTAAATTGATCAACTTTTTGTGGTAAAATTATTTAATCTTGCAAGGAATGAGTTGACAGCTGTGAAGCAGCTTTTAATCTAGATATAGTGTTGCTCACAGTGCACTTTAGTTACATATTATTGTCTATATAAACAAGTGCATTTCAGCACCAGTACATTAAATAAACATAAAGAATGATGCTCAAAAGAGGAAATGTGTGCCATTTGGTATGTCCTTAAATTAAGCAACAATTTAACAATCCAGTGTGACTGTGGAATTGTTTTCATCCAAGCCTTCAAAAGAAAACATGCCCAAACATTGACTGCATCTGTGAGCATTTTTCCCATCACTGAAGCATCTGTTCCTGGGAAATGTCTGCCAGTACATTTAGAAAAACATTGTGAGAGTAAACACTTAAACTAGAAGCTACCAAGATCCTTTGGAGATGAATTTCATCTGTTATGAGTTGGCCTGTTTTATAACAACCAGTTCCACAAAGGCTCATAAGGTTTTTTTTATTTATTTGTGCTCTGAATTATATAGCAAAGAATTTGGAAAGGAACAATAACAAGAGAAAGCATGGATTAGAAGGAGGTAGTCTTATAAGGATAAAAACAAACTCAGAGCAACTCACTAAAAATGCAAAAAATAATGTCATTTATTTGAACTGGAATCTAAACTTGCTCTTGTGAAACATAAACCTGAAACGTTGCTCCTTCTGAAGTGTTGGCACACTGTCAAGTCCTACATTGCATCACTCTGAAGTATCCTCTCTCAACATGACAAATCAGGCATAGACACAATTTTTCTCTCCAAACTTATTATCTACTGATAATTAAGTAGAACTTGGGACTTAAATGGGAAAAGTTCAAGATTTCCATCACAGATGTGTCTTCCAGGAGCTGTGAACAGAATGTTATTGATGTCTTTTCAGTTGGCCTCAGGGTTTTGGCAAACCATTGAGTGACTCAGAAAAGGAGAGCAGGGCTCGTCTCAGATTATGCTTGGTTTGAGTGGGGAACTGTGAGAGATTGTATTTAGTGGAAAGAGCACTTTGAAGATCTCCTTTATACAGCCACCATGTTCACTGTCGACTTGGCAGTCTGAGAACCCAAGAGAAGGAGAGTTCCGTACTTTGACGGAGCACATAGATGTAGTTCAAAATTCTCCTGCGGCAAGACAGCATGAGTGGACAAGGATCACCCTGAACGATTCAAGGGTCTTAAAGTTCTGACGCCGTTCTTGTTGACATGCTTCTTAAGTGTCATATGGAGGACAGGACTCTAAAGCGATCATAGGAAAGTAGAGAGTGTCTCTGGGAAGAGGGAAGTCTGGGTTTCCTTCCTGGACCTGTTGCCTCCATGACCTGACTTTAGATAAGCAGACAATAACAGATGAAGTTTCCAACAAGGTCTCAGTTCTACCTTTCTGCTACTGCCATGTAAAATAGGGCAAAACTGATTATATTCTGACATGAAGCATAAAATGATCTATATGCTTGACAGAATTTCTCTCAAATAACTTGTATTTAAAACTGCATTTGTATGTGAAACATACAAATGTGTATTTATAAAAATGTCCTTATTGCTGTGAACACAACCTAATTCTCCTTGAAGATACACTTGCAAAAGTCAGATACTGATATTGAAGCTAGACAGCCCTAACTTCAAAATCCAATATGGCAATCATATTTTGGGTGTGATTGCAAAAGTGTTAAATCAAATAAACTATTATAAAAAGAAAATTTGCCTACACAAATATTTTGTTTTTACAACAGTAGTGGCTCATGTGCGCATGTAGTAATATAACCACAGATTCCATTTTTATTGCTCTCCGCTGAAGGAGAAGCAGCAGTGTGTCTGTGTTTGTGTGCATGTGTGTGTTTGCATTTGTCTTTAGTGTTAGCAAATTATCTCATTAACCACTGGACAGATTTTAATGAAACTCTCTGATAATAATCTCTGGAAGATCTCCAGATATTGTATGAGAATGTGCTTAACATTCTTTTCAAGGTTTGACCAAAACTGCTACAACTCCATCTTTAATTAACATAAGATAATCTTGGAATGCCAGGCCCTTTAAGGTATTTATGAATTCAAAGATGTCGTTACATAAAGCTGCAGAAGAGAGGGAATGTTTTGTTTGTTGTTGCTGGATGTAAACACTTGTTATCAATAAAATTTCCTCATGATATCAGCAGCATTTTCTCAGAATGTGATGTCCCGCTTTTAGGAAAGCAGGGCGCCAGCACATCAAAACATTAAAGTGTGTACCACTGTCTTTTGAGTTTTTTTCTTTTCATCTGGATGAATGGCTCTTTTATGTGACACAAGGTATGTATAATGTACGCTCTATTGGATTTTGATCTTGCATGTTATATTTAGAATATAGATAAGTTGCACCAACAACTTATCTATGCCTCTCATTGTTCATTATGAACATACTGTTTTGTATTTTACCACCACCTGCTAGTTAAGAAAACCAGATTTAGTAAAATTTTTGTAACAACTCATGAGAACAGTCTTAACAAACACATGTTCAAGATGTGCTAAGCATATCTTAAAAAGCTTTCTTTGTTTTTCTTTGTTGCTTTCATCAGTCAGGATCTAGACTGTATTTTGCTCACCATGTTAAGCCCCAGATGGTGTCATCATTAAAAGTAAAAAAAACTTTGCTTTGTGTTTTGTTTTAGTATTATCTTTTCTTTGCAGCACCCCTGCTGGATTGATCCTTTTGGGTGGAGATGAAAACAATGCATATGACAGTCACTGTCGTTTTCACTTTGATGACTGGACATTCACTTTAGTTCCAGTGTATATCCTAACGTCTGTGCTTGGAATTGTCTTTAATGTGTTTGTCCTGATGATTTTCTGCTTTAACAAGAAGCCCTGGAACGTGCTGGAGATCTACTTGGGCAACCTGGCAGCTGCTGACCTTGCTCTGATGTGTTCTTTGCCCCTCTGGGCCGTTTATGTTTCCAGAGGGTTCAATTGGACGTTTGGTTTGTTCATGTGCAATGTCTTTAATGAGAGCCTTATGATGAACTCTAATTCCAGCATCTGCTTCCTGGCAATGGTTTCTATAGATAGCTATTTAGCTCTGGTGCACCCACTGTCCCTTAGGAGAATGAGTGAGCCACTTTTTGCCAAGCTGGGATGTTTACTGGTGTGGACTCTGAGCTTCATATTGAGTGTTCCCACATTCATCTACTGCTGGGGTGGGCAATCCTGGTCCTCGAGGGCCACTATCCTGCATGTTTTACTTCTTTCCTTGCTCTAACACACCTGATTC
>JAOXNZ010000002.1:9079941-9094805 GCA_028566095.1 Kryptolebias brasiliensis | reverse complement strand
AGGAAACCGGAGTACCTGGAGTAAACCCACGTGTGCACAGGGAGAACATGCAAACTCCACCCAGAAAGACCCCAGGCCGGGTTTCGAACCTACAACCTTCTTGCTGGGGGGCGACAGCTCTAACCACTACGCCGCTGTGCCACCCGGAATGTCATACCAAGTTTTCCAAAAGCATTTAGTTCATGTTTGGTGTAGCCGAATCATATGAGCTTAAAATGTTTCCAAAACATTGTTTTTATTAAAGCTGTCATTCAGGTGTGTGGCTCTGCCTCTGTGGGGAGTTTCCCTGGAACGTGATGTTCTTGATGTTTCAGAGCCTCCTGTTTTAGTCACATGACATAATTTTGGCACCTCCTTTCACTCCAGTATCTCAGATGTCAAACGTGTCAGGCAGATTTCTCGTCTCCCTCTCGGTACATTTCGTGTCAAGCCTGCAGCTCAGCTCGAGGCCACCGTCTGGCACTTTCACAAACTTTTTGCTCTTCCTGTCGCTCTCAGCACTTTCACACTTCTCAGTTCCTCACAACATCTTCCTGTTCTGACAACAACATCTCTTCAGACTTGTGGGAAAATACTAATAAAATGAGCAAAGTGGGGCTGCAGGAAATTGGTGTTGTACTGCAGTCATGTTTCTGTAAGACTTGAATGAGTTTCTGCTCTTGTAGTTACAGAAATTGAAGCAAACTGAGACACGCTAATATTAGGACGATCTAGTCCAACCAATGCTGTGTTCTTTTTATTATTTGTAGCATGAAGAAAATGTCTAAACTAAGAAAGTAAATAAAAGCCTGGCATTCCTTAAAGGAATGCATATCACCCACAGCCTTTTATGCAAGAATGATAAACTAATTTCTTAGAAATTGTTTCAGAATTGGCCTAAATGAAACCGGAGGATAGATACTCCACATGGCACGTTTTTGCAGGTCAGGGTTCAGTAGAGGGGAGACTGAAATAGGATTTCTATTTTTAGGTACGCCCAGGAGTCCAAAGGTTGAATTCTAACTGAGAAAAGCTGATTTGCTTTCAGTTATAAGCTATAAGCTTAAAGTTAATCAGTTGTAGGTGTACATCCAATGATTGCTTTCTGGGTGTCCCTCAAAATCTGTCCAGTAGCTCATGAGATATTTTGCTTACACACACCTTTCAGCAGCGAACAATAATTTACCAAAGAAACAAACGAGCTGCGCTTTCACTATCTCCTTAATTCTCGCTAACGTTTCATGGCCATTTTTAACAAGTGTTAAAGGAAATGAAAGTTCTGTGTTACAATCCATCTTGTGGATCTATTTTCGAATGCATTTGGTGTCCCGCTTCCTGATTAGCCTCACTAATATTAGGATGTGTGCCCACGCATGCTGTCAGCCTCTCCGGATGAGGCGCACACAGCCTGTATTTATACTCACACGCTTCCCTGATGGATGACATTGGTTGAGGACTATTTAATCGTCACTGCGCACAGAGAACAAGCAAAGCCACTCAGTTTTCTGACTCCATTTTTCTTTAACCAGGAAACTCAGAATAAAACATCAACAATGAAATGTTACTTTCAGTTGGTATCATTTTTTCATTTATTATTATCACTTTTAAAATTGTGTTATTAATTGCCATCAACTCTGCCTGTCTGTTAGCAAAATATTTCATTAAAGACTGGGCAGATTTTAATGAAACTCTAAGAAAATAATCACTGGCTGTACATCTACAACTAAAAAGCTAATTCAAGATGGCCAGCACAGCTAATCAACATAATCTAAAAACAAAATGGTTACAACTCAATCTATTTTACAGATATTGAACTAAAATATGATGTGGTAGTAGCGGAGAGTAATTCACAACACATACTCTGAGCGCACTATTGCGTGAGATTGTGCGTAACGTTATTTTCAAGGTTTGACATAAATGGCTACAACTTCATCTATTTCACATTTCTTTTAGTTTAATAAGCAATGTGCAGTTCTCCACAAAATGCTAGACCTTTAATTTTAATTTTAGTTTTAGTTTAGAGAGTCTAAAAAGCTTCCTTTTGCCTCAGGGTAATTACGTGTTAAAAGAGTGTTTTGAGTGCTATGATTGTAAAAGCAGCTATAGATCATTAAAAGGGTTTACTAATTATACCTCTGCCTTCAGTTCCAACAGCTTTTTATTCTTCCGCTGACACTGTCAGAGAGGTGTTGTTCCTCTGAAAACGTGGGGGTTTCAACTGAGTCATAAGAGTTTCTTTTTGTCACTTTGATTACATAAATCAAACTGAGCTGAACTGCAGGGAACTTTTTTTTGCAGAGGCAGGGTACGCACAAATATAGAAGCCATTAGTTTTGGAGCATATTTTTGCATCATTCTCTTCAGAATTGCTTTGCCTTGGCAGAAGATACACTCTCAAATGCCTCTAGTCTGGGCTCAGTGGCAGTCTTATGTAACACTGCAGCATGTTGAGTAATTATGAATTCTCAAACACCAAAATGGGATTTTTCATGTCGAAAAAATTCAACTTTTTCATGTAGACATGAATCTGTTTGATCACTGTAATGCTCAGCAGAGTCGCGGTCAGGAATGTGTATTCATTTATTTGTTTTTAGGAGGATCCATAATGCATTCTCTACCAGCCTCTTCCAAATAAATGAATCAGACTGAATGTCCGAAGACATAAGAAAATAGACAAATGATCGCACAGCTTCCTGGGAAAATTTATTACCCAAGCCAACAGGCGTAAAATCGCCTTTATCATCATGAAGGAGGCACAGAGACGAAGATAAACAGATAAAGAAAGAGAAAGGGAGGGGGGGAACTGATCAGGTGGAGGTCACCTCCACCTTGAAGGGGAGCAACACAAACTCACTCACATGCAGACATTTATAGATGCGTTTTATGGATCTGCCCTGACTGACATGGCGCCGTGGTTAATTGCTTTGATGATGCTGTCAGCTGCGTCTCCGCCACTTCTACACGTGTGACTGTGGTTCAGAGGCAGGTAGGTAGATCACGCAAACACACAGACCTGAGGCTGCAGTGTCCTTCAACACGCTGGGAGTCAGTTACGTAAGAATCAACCCTGTCATTTCGTCACCCTAAAGCTGTGTTGTAGCAAACCCATTGTGATGATGTAAATTTGAATTCATAAAGTGACAAAGCAACACAAAGATGCAGTACAAAACTAAGGAAAAGGCATGAAATAATGTTTGACGCTGTGTTTATTTGGCCTTTTGTTTTTCACATAACGCAGCAAAAGATGTGTTTTGCAGTTTGAGTCCTTACAGTCTTTTTATTTTCCTTTTTTTAACCTCTAACAGTTTTTCCTACAATGAAACAAAAATTTAATGCATATTTCACTGATTCGATTTACAGTGGGTTACAAAAGTATTCATCCCTTTTGGCAATCTTGTCATTTAAACCTGGAGATTAATTCTGTTTTTATTTTTGATTAAAAATTGATTAAAAACTTTTCCAAAAGCACTCTAGATATGAAGCACAAACCATTAGCTTCTGAAGCCACAAAGTTTGTTAAATGAGATCCAGCTGTGTCAAATGATCTAAACCTGTCAAATGAAAAACACCTGTTACAAAGTAAGGGCTTCCACCAAGCAAGAGACATCATGAAGACCAAGGAACTCTCCACACAGGTCAGATACAAAGTTGTTGAGAAGTATAGATTAAGGTGGAGTTTTAAAAAAGATATCCCCGTACCCTGAACATCCCACAGAGCTCCACTAAATCCGATATTAGGAAATAGAAATATAGGCCACCACAGAAATGGCTGCCTACCAAAAACACACGGACCGGGTAAGAAGGGCCAAAGATAACCCTGATGGAGCTGGGCAGCAGAGGTGGGAACATCTGTTTATAACACCACTAAGTTGGACCGAACTGAGATTCATGTAAGATGAGACCAAACTCAAACATTTAGGCCACCAAGGACAAAGCCATGTTGGGTTCGAACCTACCACCTCTCATCATGCTGAGAACACCATCCCTGCAGTGAAGCATGATGGTGGCATCATCATGGTGTGAGCCTGTTTTTCATCAGCAGGGACTGTGAAAAAGACAGGGTGAATGTAAGAATTTTACTTATTGTTGCACACATATATGAAGCGTTTTAGGCATAAATGCTACTAAACCAAATCTGTAAAGCAAATATTGAGTAAAATGTCCAAATAATGTATTAATCTAACATTATTGGCTTCAAAAGGCTGGTTGCGTCTTGATAAATATAAAACAGATTCACCAACAAAAAAGACATCAGACTCACCTGTTGTTAACTGTCAGTGTTAGCACTTGCTGCATCAACAAATATGTGAATAATGGGTGCCATAAAGGTCTTGTTTCCAGTTTCTTTTTGGTGAAAATGAGAGAGCTGTTTAAGAGCTTTGGAAGTGCTAAAAGTTCCAGCGGATGCATATCCTTATATTCATGTTTCTGTTCTCACAGTTAAGAAACTATAAAGAAGCTTTGAGGAGAAAGTGCTAACAAGAAACTAAATGGAAAACCTGTGAAGATTGCTGTGAACTGTGAAAAAACATTCTAAACCACATTCAGAGAGCTTCTAGCTGTTCTCAGTCAACCAATTAGGGTTTCATTTTCAAAGGTCAAACAGGATGCAGCTATTGAACCATGGGGATAAAATAGCCAGCTCAAGCTACAAAACCCAAGTACCGTTTTGGAACCATCCCACTGTCCTATTTTAGTAAAAAAGAAGGGAAGTTCTATCAGGCTGTGATCGATCTTGGTTTTCTCTGAAAGTAGAGACGTTGGCTGCATCAAAGGACTGATGAAATCAGAAGGTTACAAAGGCATTTTAGAGCAACACGTGTTAGCCAGCATTAAAAACTCTATTTCTTTCAAGGTCTTTAGTCTTTCAGTGTGGCAACAACCAACAAATAGACATTCAACAGGTTAAAACTGGTTGAAAGTTAAAAATAAACAGTTTTAAACTTTCTGACAAAATCTAAACTTCAAAAAATCTTTCAAAGAAATTGACAAGAAACTTTTTTTATATAATTGTAGGTGCTAGCTAGAAGCTTCTTAATGACTACAACACACATTTAAAAGCTGTCATTTTCCCTAAAGTGTCACTAAATATTAATACAGGGTTTAATTAAACCTTTAATTTAATTGTTTTGTTTTTGCCTGTGCGTGTGCATGCATGTGTGTGTTGGTTAGCAAAATATCCCATGAATCACTGGATGGATTTTGATTAAACTTTCAGAAAGTAATCATTAAATATACATCTACAAATAATTATATTTTGACGTCAACCCAATTCTAGATAGCCACCACACCTAATCAACCTCAGCAAACACAAAAGTGCCTATAACTAGGTGAGTTTTACAGATATTGAGCTCAAATCTGGCATGGTAGTAGCTGAGAATCATCCGCAACATATACCAAGCACTACACATTAACTACTGAAGTCAACCCTCTTTGTCTGTTAGCAAAATATCTCATGAACTGCCTGATGGACTTTAATGAAAATTTCAGAACATAATCATTGAACGTACATCTATAGTTGATAAACCTTTGGAATTGATCTAATTCAAGATGGCCACCACAGTTAACTGACCTTAGCAAACACAAAAATGGCTATAACTCAGTCAATTTTACAGATATTGATCTAAAATTTGATGTAATTGTAGCTAAGAGTCCTCACTAACCAATACCTTTAGCTATTTTCACATGAAATATTAAATATTAAGTTATAGCCATTTTTGTGTTAGTTAAGCTTGATTAGCTTTGGCAGATATCTTGACTTGTCTTGACTCCAAACGTTAATCAGTTGTAAATGTTCAAAAGATTACACTATGACAGTTTCATTAAAATCTGTCCAATGGTTCATGTGATATTTTGCTCACAAGCCCACATAGACACATTTATTCTTGCTATAATAAAAGCAAGAATAAAATGTGTGTGTGCCAAGTGTTGTAATCTTAACAAAATAGGTGGTTAACTGTTCAGACACTCACTTTTTCAAAAGAATCCTTTCCTTTTATAAAACATGACAAAAGAGCTGCCCCTGTGTAATAAGCTAGTTTCCATGGTGTCAGCATCTTAAGCTCATTTTTGCAGCTATAATCAACGGAACGCAACGGATGCAGTAATGCTTCATGTCCTGCAGTTTAATAGTCAGATTACTGAAGTGGAAAGGAACAAAAAGAAAGGAAGTCAGAAAAGATAAGTCTAACATCTGAGACAAAATCCTCTTGCATGTTTCTCCTCTGTCATGTTGGTCGTTTGGAAAGCATACTATTCACAACACATGCAGACTAAAAGAGAAGACTGGTGAGCAAAGTTTAATGAGTCAAAGGGTTCAAGGAGAAGAGTGACGGGACTGATAAAAATCTGAATAATTAGCTGGAAGTGTTTTGAAAGACAACACGCTTGATGCTCTTCTGCACACATCAACGCCTCACAGCCTCCCTGGACCCACAGCTTCTTTTCACACCTAGAAAGCCTCACATAGAACTGCGGTCTTGGATCTTAACTCAACCTCACCATCATAACACACCGAGACCCCCTCTGCTTCTCCTTCCTGTCTGTCTGTTTCCAGCAGTTAGCTGAGGGGGAAGATGGAAAGATTAAGTCTGCAGGTCCAGATGGTGCACGTCCAGGCTTCCAAAAAACCTGTTCAGACTAACTTTTTGGGATTTTACAGGTATTTTTTTTTTTACAAAGCACATCATATTGTTTTTCAATCTGCTATTGACATTAACATTCATATAGGTAAGCTATTTCAGAATGGCAATAAATGAACCTTGAAAAGTCTATGTTAACAGGAAATACCACTAAGAGATTAAATGCTCATCACAACCGGACAGGAAACAGTCCATAAACTTTACACCAATTGTTTTATTAGCTTGTGTTTTTCCTACGACTATGTAGTTCAGTTCATATTGAACGTTTTGACAGCTTTAATTTTGGTGAATATAAAATGTATATAAATGTGTCATAAGCAGTGCCTTTGTAATATCACCTTTAATTTTAGCAGTAGATCAACACATAAGATAATTACTGCAGCATTAAAAGCATAGCTATTACATAATTTTGTCGTTTGTTAGCTAGAAAAAAAACGAGTACATTTAATGTGACCTGTCATAAAATAAACTGTGTATGAACGGTCTCTCAGCTTAGGAAAATAAAATTTAAATTGTTAATGTGCCCATAGTTTGATATGTAGAAACCATGTTTCGTTTTTGTAGCCATTATCCCAACGAGCATTTAGAAGAAAAGAACCACACAAATCAGTCATGACTTATTTGGTTTATATTTTACAGTTTAATGGAAAATACATACAACACAAGTGGTTGTCTGATAAAAAAAGAAGTAAATGTAAATGTAAACATGCTCAGTGAGTATAAAATCAACAGCATCACATTCATTAATTTCAATGGACAGTTTGTGATGTAAATGAAAGGTTAAAAAAATGCTTACATTACTGACAACCTTTGTATGCAGGTACTGTTTGTATGCTAGTGTTAATTCACAATTAATCATTACATATACACACTTTTTTTTACTGCGAATGAGCAAAAACTAGGAGTGAAAGCCAAACAGTATTCTTTTTTTTAAGAAGATCATTAAGACAGCAGTGACTTTTTAAGCTAATGTCAGTTATCTGCTATGGTTGTTCTTTAATAACCATGCACTGTGTATAGTTTTTTTTTTTTTTCACAAGATCTTAGTATGCAGTAGTTTTTTTTTCTGTCAAGCTACATATGCAAAGCCACATACAATGTGGGAATAATTGTACATGTCTTCTAAGTAACTACTAGCATTGTTTATTGATCCAGCCAGAACAAAACGTTTGACCCTGCAGTCATTGAATGTTGAAGTCCTTTAGTAGCAGACATTGATGAGCTGTAAACAGCTACCATAGAATGAGATGACAAAATGATCAGTAACGTCTCTGAAGACAAATGACATGAGTCCAGCTCGCTGGCTGTCACGCCCACATTGTGAAAAAATAAGATTCAGCATGAACAGATGGTCTTTGCCCGAGTAAGAGCCCCGAGGGCAGAAAGACAACAGAGCTGAGAGTGACAGCTTTATTATACATCACAGGTAGCCCATTTTACAGCAACATATGTAATGAGGTAATCAAACAACAGGCTCTTCCGTATGTTCAGTGTTGTTCATTTTTTGGCAACATATTTTTTTTTCTTCCCATTGCTATGGCACGATGACTGAATGTCCCGGGAGCAGTTCCAGTCTAAGCATAGGAGGAAACTGAAAAGGCACATTTCTTGACATCTCAAAAGGACCGTGCACTCTCCGTGTCACTCAGTCTGAGAATCATTCTGTCTCTACAGTCTTTGCAGCTGAAGTGTTCATGTGTTTGACACCTAAATGTTCTCTTTGTCCTTGACCTGTGTTGGTATGAAGCCATTCAACTTGCTGCGCTCCACTGCATACTGTGACAGATCTGTCAGACTGATGTTTTCCTCTTTCTGTTCTTTGTTTTCCTCAGCTGGTTCCCCATCTTCTTCCTCCGTCCTCTCTGCACCAAGGAGGGCACTGCCGTTGCTGATGCCCACGCTCGAATGTCGAGCATCCTCAGGAATGTTCCTGCGCAGATCACGGTTCTTATTGCGCCTGGCCAGCTTGGTAAGAGATCCAAAACGTAGGTTGAAGAGATTCTCCTCTGAGGAAGAAGCTGTCTGTGGTTGTTGTTCACTGCCCTGTTGGTCATATGACTCACAAGCTCCTTTCAGCCTCAAGTTATTGAGTTTGGTGTCAATGCTTTCCTGGGAAGAAGTCTTGAATCGGCCAGCATCCAGGCTGGCGAACATGGCCCGTTTCTCTGGTGAGAGCATGTCAAGTGAGTGGGCTCGCTGCTCGATGCCCAGCTGACGCCGTTCCATGCTGCGGATGGTGGCAGCCCGCTGGAGCTTGTCGTGGATCTCGACACTCAGACGCCGCCGTGTTTCACGGAACTCTGCTCGTACATTTGCCTTCCATTCAGCTGCATGAGCTTTAAACTCACCAACCTAAAACAACAATGTAATCACAAGAAGATCAGGAAGGGTTTGAAACAAGTGGTTGGTAATGTACAAATTCAAGTTTCTATGGTCCAGTTAAAAAAAAAAAGTCAAGACATAGTTCAAAGCAGTACTGTATTGGTAGTCCATCAAACTCAAATCCTATTAAAAGTTGTGAAATTATGAAATAGCCTCACTTTTGGTCAATTCTTTATTATTGGCATTCTTCTATGCCATTTGACTGCCTATGTTTTGTGTGTTAGAGGAAAAAGCCACTCGTTCATCTATTCAGGCATCCATTTTTATTGTTTATTCAATGGTCATGTGGCAGAGACAACCGGTCCAAGATGGAAACTCAGAAGTCCCTCTTACTCCCAGCTCCTCCTGGGCAACCCAAAAGTGTTCCCAAGAATACACATTCCCTCTAGGTATTTTTTGTCCACCCCCAAGTTCTTGTGGTAGAGCCTTGGCTTGTAGGGCTTGGCCCAAACTAAAAAAAGCTATAGAATGTCCTTTTCATGTTAACTCACCACTTGGGAGAGTAGTTGAGGTTGGGTGCAATATGGCTGGGGGCTGGGTGTAATGATTTGCAGCATCATAAATTGGCTCTTGGGACCTTGCAGAAAAAGCTGTGAAGTCTAATTTTTGATGTAGGAGAAGAAGTAAAAGTAAAATCAAATGCAAAACTTTCCCCAAGGAAACTTGTCTTTTTAGATTATTGCATTTTTAGGCAGTATTTGCTTTGGCTTTTGTGTCAGCACATACTTTTTTTGGCATTTTCGCTTTAAAAACAAAAGGTCTAAATACCTTTTGACCATTTTTGTCCATACTTTTGTGGTCAAAAGTGGTTCTTTAAAAAAGCTCAAAATTGTTACAGCTTTAATCACAATCTTTGTAGGAATATAATTACTGCATATTTGGTAAAACTGTGCTGCCTACCAACATTGTTGCAAAAGATTTACTAGAAAAAAGTACATAATATCACCCATATTTACAGATATTAAAAAAAACAGGTCAGTAATCCTTCTAATGTTTTAAAATGACTAATGTAATCAAACCCCACCTCTTCTTTGGTCTTTTTTGAGAGAACTCGAAGCCAGTCTCCAATCATGCTGAGGACAGCTGCAAAGTACGCCAAACCCACCAGGATCCAGAACCACACCATGGGCTTGTACCAACTCATATACTCAATGGTCCGATTGTCACCTGGTGAGAAAGGAAAAATACCAATGTGCTCAGAAGTTATAGGTCATGCGATTTAAACAAATACAGCACATTTTGACAAAGAAACCTTATGCTGCAAATGTATACCTGCCACGTAATCTCCTATTCCCACCGTGGTGAGGGTGATCACAACAAAGTAGATGGCATCCAGTGTAGTCCAGCTTTCAATGTATTTGAAGATGACAGCAGGGATGGTGACAAAAACGATGCAGCCGGCCAGGATGAACAGGATGACAGACGTCACCCTTATTTTTGTCTGGCTGATTTGTCTGTGTTTTTGCTGAGAAAACCAAAAAATGAACACTATTAGAAGTAATACATTAATTAAAACATGCCATCAAAAGGTGAAGCTATGAGCAAAAGAAGACATTAAAGCATGAAGCTCTGTCAACCTAAGTGGACAGTAGGGAAAACAGAATATTAAAAAACCAAAGGGATAAAGAAAAAAGTTAATAATGGAGTAATGCTTTCATACTCAAGAGTTTTACACTCTTCCACAGCTATGGAGCAGCATTATGACCTAAAAGACACTAGGACACAAAAACAGAAACAAAGGCCTTCCAGTCTAAAACTTGCTACTTACCCTGAATATCTTCTCAACTCGCAAGATGCTTTTCACAAAAATGGTCCCCAGCTGGTCTCCGATGCCCGCCAACAAAAAGCCAAAGAGAGGAATGCCAAAAATGGCATAAAGGATGCAAAAGATTTTCCCGCCTTCTGTGCTCGGAGCTATGTTTCCATAACCTGTTGAAACATTGTCGGGAAGATGGCGAAGAGAGAGGGGGTAGAAAAACAGGGGAAAATTGGTAAATACCATTCCATTAAAAACACAAAAACGAGCAAACAGGCCATGTTGACAAGAAGACAATGTCAGTCAAGACCTTCTTATGAAACAAAATCAATTAAAGATTTTATGTAGTGCCTCTTAGTGCATGGAAACGCTCCAACAGAGACAGTAATCAGGTTCCCCATAAAGACAATTGCATTAATAATGATCCTATGGTAACATACAGATGTGCAATTATATACAGTGAAGAAGCCTAGAACACAAGATACACAAAGCTTTACTCAATTTCAAACATTTTATCATGCTTCAACCGCATATTTGCTTAAAGCAAAGGTTTTTTCATTATTACTTACATAGCTTTGACAAAATAATTCATGATTTGGAGATAAAGTATAGAGCAGGAAGCTATCACCAGTGTTTTAAAGGTCTCAGAAGAACACTATAATTAAAAAGGCACATTGTGTTGGCACTTCCACTAATGCTGAATGCAATTTATAAATTAAAAAAATGTTACTTGTGATGTTGCAGTTATATAAAATGGAGACATCCAAATGTTTGCCTTGGAAAAGCTAGAAATGACTTTAAGGAGTGGTAACTTGCTTGTTGGTCTGTAACATGTTTGTGTCAGCAGTCGCAATTATGAAAATGCTGAGCTTTACATGTCGTTAAGTCCTGCAGTCATTACCTTCATTATTGGCCAAAACAAAGTCAAACTCACCTGGGGGCTGTAATATAATAATAATAATCAGAAAAGATTAATACAAACTCTTAGAGGAGACCATATTTCTCTTTGATCGAGGTCAAATAAAACTACAATAAAAAAACATTTGCATCTGTTCTTTGCTCACTGTATTGATAAACAGAATTTGGTTTCAGATTTGTTTTCATGTTTTTTTAAACTTCTTTTTTTTTTAATCATTGGGTTCAAAATGTGATATACAAAAAACCTTTAAAATTGAACACTTCTATATTAAAATAAAAGAGCATGACATCAAACTGATCATGTGAAACAGCAACACACATGATATAATGATTGCCATTACAAGCATTTTGGATTTAATTTGTTGGCCTTACACATCTCTTTTTCGGTTTAGTTTACCACACACAGTGCTAATTTACTACAAAAGTCATCTTGGGGCAATGCACAGAAAAAGTAAACAGGTCCAATTTGTACCCAAGGACACAGACTTCAAATCGTTATTAATATTTATTTCCTTTTTCCTGAACACTTTCATGGGTAAAGATGTTTTTGAAGGCTTCTGAATAATGTAAGCAGTTCCTGAGGGATTCCTCCTGTTCTGAATTAAATTAAAATCTAAGAGTCGGTTTCTTCATTCTTTCATATGCTTTGGTTTTAATGTTTACATCTACACATGTAACAAAAAGGAGCCCAGGAGTTTATTTTTGCTTGGATCATCATTTATAATAATATTGTCTATGTAGTATTTTTGGCATGTCAGCTGGAAAGTATCTTTATGTTTTTATTCTTACATTTTATTGGCTAGTTGTTTCAATTAAATGTCTTGTTTGATCTTCTTTATGTCATGTTAACATTTATTTTGGGGTTTAAGCAAAATGAGCAATAATAAAAGTCCTTCAATATAGTTTGTATTGGCATCAAATATCACAGCTCATATTAAAATACAAAACAAGGAAATATTCAAAATTTGTTACCTATGGTTGTGATGACAGTCCCAGCAAAGAAGAAGGAGCTGCCCATGTCCCAATAACTGGAGTTCGTCTCCCCAATAGGCCTCACTCCTCTGCTCACAGCTTTTATGGCATGCTGAAAAGAGAAAAATATATGACTCATTGTTATCAGAATGCAGGCCGTTCAGCCAAACATTTCAACTATCAGAGAAATAAAAAAGGCTGCCAAAACAATTCACAGCACCTGGCTCCCAGTCTGCAGCTGAAATCTGATAAACAGAGCTTCTGTTTTTTGTGTCTCTTCAGCTGACAATAACAGAACAAACACGTGTCCGCTTTGATTTGACAAAACTACGTCGTGATGGTCTGAGCGGAGGAGTGTTTGTGTTTCATCTGCATGTCATGTATTCTGGTGTGACCCTTGACATGGATTTCCATAACACCTGTAAAGTAAATGCAGACTGGCTGGCATCAGTTTGTAAGGTCACTGCTCAATAAGAAAAAAATAAAAAAAATAAAGGAAAGTGGAGAGAAAAAAAAAAACCCAGAAAGATGGCCTTGAAAAGGGGAAATGTTTCATCATATTGTGAAGCTGCAACAACACAGAACAGGTCGATTTGTTAATTTAAAATTATCAGTTCAATTGAGAATGTGTCTCACCAGGATTTTGCTATCTTGTTTCTGTTGTTTAACTACATAATGTGATCTAAATTACTGTTTTAGGGGGAAACAATTCAACAAACTAAGAATAACAATGAACCAAAATTTAGAGAAGTTTGCAATTAAACTGTTTGCCTGTGGTAAATATTACATCTACATAGTTTTGGTGGTGAAACCAGATGTTATTTTGTGGTATTACGAGCAGTAACTTTTCCGATATGTGAACTTTAAACATAATATTTTTTTTTGACAGTTTCTTGTCAGAACATATTGGGATTTACAACAAAGAAAAACTAATCCCAAATATTAAAAATGAAGGAAAATATAAAAAGAAACGTATGACTCTGGTTTTTTCATGAGATATATTGTAAAAACGAAAAAAAAATGTCTTTATCTGTGCACTTTTGTGCTTCCAATATATGTGTGTTGTTTACACGTTGGGTAGAATTTGTCATCCTAAGACAAAAAAATGTGAATGATTTATAGGAATTATTTTAAGATAGGACTGGATTACGTTCTTTCATATATTTAAATCGAACAAAACAGCTAGTGAAAGGGCAAGTAAAGAGCACATTAAATGTGTCAAATATAAATGTTAATGCAAACAGATATCACCTGCTTATTTAGGGGAAAAAACTATTTTTTGTGAATTAAAAATAAAACATGTGAGTCCCTTTTGACCTAAAATAAACAAAAACTGGCTTTTCTTTGTATCTCGTGTTTCTTCATTCTACCCTATTTAAATGTTCTTATAAGATTCACATATTATAATATTTATTCGGACTTTATCGTTTCATCCCAGGCTTGTTGAGTGTCTGGAAAAACATTTACTGCATCATTGTTCTCACTGATCACCCTTATTGCTTTATAACCATGAAAAGTGAATCCGTTATTTGATGTTCTTTTTTTTTCTAATTTCCATCTTTATGGGAATTTTATGACAAAAGCATTTATTTTCTCATTTTTATAGAAATTTAGTCAGTGTTGTTTCCCCTCAGGGGCGCAATTAAATGAATTAATTTGCTGAGGGACAGTCAGCAGTGAGGGAGATCTATAAGAAGCAGCTTTTATCAACATTTCTGGAGAAGGCTGCATTTTAGCCTCTTCATTCAGAGCTACCCCCAACCTGTCCAAGCTTTCAGAAAGATGCACGACCATATTTTAAAATATGCATGTGACATACATTTCAAAGCAATCAGAGCACAAACTCTAAGCTGCACATGCTTACTCACAATCTTATGGGATTGCTCCAAGTCCAATATAAGTCAGTAACAGCTATACTATTATGAAAGTTCAATCAAACGTACTTTATGGGGGAATTATTACGAGGCTAAACCACAAATAACCTAATTCCTGAGCCAAAGGAGAGACATAAATAGCTGCACAATGTATCTGAATATTTAATCAGGAAATCTATTTTCATCTCATGGCATTTTAACAGCCATGCAGTATGTGAAATGTGAAAAAAATCATTTATGTGCACATGCACTTTGAGCCAAGAATATTGTATTATTGAGCCATGAGTATTACAGTGATTTATTGTAACTAATTGGCAAGACAAAGTGCAGTTTTGTTTCACC
>JAOXNZ010000002.1:9053489-9067905 GCA_028566095.1 Kryptolebias brasiliensis | reverse complement strand
TTTTAAATCCCAAAATACTATGTCAATGTTTCTCAAGGACATTTGTTTTAAAATCATTAAAAAATTTTAATAATGGCTCAGAAGGACATTGTGTTTATATTTGTCAAAACTGATCAGTAGGATTTTATTTGTGAAAAGAGGACAGCAGCATAAAATTACAGCTGACTGAAATTTTAACTATATAATCAAATTACTACCTAAATACTGTAATTTTAGAAAGGCAGATGATAAATCCCCATTCTTTGAACAAAAATATAACAGTAACCTTAGCAGGGCCCTCTTCTTCATTTCTCATTGATTATCTCTTAGTCTGGATTTTGTGTTGGTTTCATTTTCTGCAGAAAAGAGTCATGACTCTTCTCAGCATCTTTCATGTCAGGTTCCTGGCCTCTCTCCTCATCATCAATGTCCAGATCCAAGATATGACTGAGGCTGTTCAGTTGTTGTGCTGCCACAGAATGAATTGTGAGCAAGGCCTCAGAAAAACTTTATTGTACCAGAACTGTGACAAAAGTTCTATATATGTTTTAAATATTTTTTTTAATGTTTGTTAAAGTGTCACTAGGTGTGGTTCCTGTGGGGGAAAGGTTCTCCTGTGGGGAAAGATTCCCTCAGGTGTTGCCATGGGAGCTGTGTGTGTAAGCGTGTGTGTGAGAGTGTGTGTGTGTGTGTGAGAGCGTGTGTGTGTGTCCACCCAAAAACAAATGCCCCTGAGGGTGTGGTAAAAGAATTATGTCCATCTGCTGAAGTCAGTTTTATACATCTCATGTCTCACACTTTTATTTCAACTGATAGGTCACTTTAGACCTGGAACACCAAGGGTGTGACAAAGTTGAATAAAACAGACAAAATGTAATGTAAAATATTAAAATTTGCTTTGTTGAGATGACTTGTGTGGACAAAGTCATGAAATCTTGCGTAAATTAGATAAAAGGAAAATGAGTAGCTTTTAAAACATTCAAATTGGACTGGACCACAATAGTCTACAAAACCATTTATGGGCTTTTCTATAATTTCAATAGTTTCAGAAAAAAAAAATCTGCTTTGCAAATAGTGGTCTAAACTTAGCTGCACATAAACTACAGAACTACATAACAAAATATTTATAGATAAGTGTTGACATAAAAGGTGATTTCTACAACCAAAAGGGAAAAAATGGGTGAAGTAGATGAGCACCAGGGTCCTACTAAGTCTGAACATTTGAAATTATTGCACAATTTATCATGAAACATCCTTGTATCTACAGATCCTCAGTCAGATCATCTAAAAAAGAAAGAAGTGGAGTAATCAGCAGTCAACTTGTGGCGTCGGCTCACTGATCAATAAACAGCAACAACAATGGAGTATCTTTCAGGCTGGATAAAAGTGATCCAATGGTATCCAAGAAAGGTGATATGATCACATCTGAAAGGGTGGAACAACAAAGAGGCAACAAAGCAGATGTTCAGGACAGATACAAATGTATTGGTATCCCACAGGCAAATACAGTAAAGAGACTGCCAGAAAGTCAGCCACAACCACCAAAGAGTAAGACAGGTGAAGAGCTAGCTGGATGGTTGAAACAAATTCCAAACCATCAACCTAAATGTGTTTCTCCTCCTCCTTTGGCTAAGGTATTATACGAGCAGAGAATCTGATAACACTTATCAGATACCCTAACAGCTTGGCCAAAGGAGGAGTTAGAAGCCACTGCCATCAAAATAAGACAACTCCTCAAAATGCATGGAGGACTTCACTCAAAGCCTGGCACCCTGAGACCGCACAATCAGTGGAAGAAGGCTGAAGATTAGTGAGAATCAGAGCCGCTACACAGGATGAAACAACAAAGATCCTTAAAGTACATCAGGAAGATGGCTCCCACTGATGAATTCCTAAGATTTTCTGCAAACAGAAACCCAATGTGGAAGAAGAAAATCCTGTGTGCCCCTGGACAGCATGGACCACCTAGAGACTGAGAAAGTGGCTGCAAGAACTACTAGAGAAGGTTGGACTGGAGGACAGTACAGATGTATTAATCATGGCTGCACAAGAGCAATGGAGGCCAGGGTCTACCACACCAGACTAAACCCAAGATTCAAGCTGTACAAAGATGAATAATATGTGGGCGTGCACAGAATACAACAAAAGGAGTTATAATGACATCATGGTCTTAATAAATCTGGATGTTTGACTGTTATATATGTTTTATATATAAGACCAAAACAGATACAAGATATACTAGAAAACTATTGTAGTAAAGAGAATGTGAAGAAGACACTAAAACCAAACTAATTCAGTGTTTTTTAAGAACACTGTTCAAGATGTCTTTTTACATTTGCCTTTTACAGTTTGCCAATGTTGATAAATGATGTTAGAGGTTATGAGGTTTGTCAAACAATATCAGAAAAATGAGTAGAAAATATGATGCTGACAGAGCATTAATCTATAAATCTATAAAGTAACATAAATAGGAAACGTATCCTTTTAGTGTCCCTGTTACTTAACAATTCTTGTTTTATGAAAAATGAAACCAAGCCATTGGGTTTCTTCTTTTTTTTAACAAAGACAGTTTGTATGAAGCGTCCTTGAATTATTATTTGACGTCTGCTTCTCTTACAGGAAAACATTTGTACAAAAAACAGGATTCCTGTGTAATCTTGTGAGGCTGTACTGCAATATCACAAGTATGAGATATGTCTTTTTTTCCCGTTTTTTTTCGGGTAATTGGTTCCACTTGCTCCTCCTTTCCTGACTAAAAGCATGTAGATGTTTTCAACATATTTAATTCAAATAGTATTCTTACGCTTTTATTAAAAGCATGGTTTGTTTTCTGCACTCTTCAAGCCTATGAGACGTCCTTTCTATAGGACCGCCCATTACGCACAAGCGTGATGACGAAAGCGGTCCTAGCAACCAGCATGGCGACGGTAAAGCTTCGCTATTTATTTGCGTGAGCTTGTTTTTTATTTGGTTATTTTGCGGCACTAACATGTTGAAAGCTAAGCACCTCGAGGTTGCTGGATGCGCCCACGATCTGCCTTCACTCCTGGGGAATAAATCTGAGGAAAATGGGATTCGCTGAATTTAACACTTCAATGGAATCGAGAACAGGTATAAAAATATTAGCATTGGCTTGCTAGCGGCGATGTAGCTAGTTGGTTATTGAGCAGTGTATTCATGAAGACTACCGAAAAAACAACAACAAAAAAACATTTAAAACCTGAACAGGATCTTTTGTTTCTTATTCATCAGTTATATGTGGTTTCTACTTTCCGTATTTTTTTAAAATATAAGTTATACTTACAATGTGAGCAGAATATTAAAACATGGCAGCAAATATAAACAAATGTGCGTATGCAAACAGGTTGTTTGCTTGTGTTTTCTTTTTCTTTATTTATCATTACTTGTTTAAAAGTTATTTGAAAAATCATTTTATTTTAGTCACATATAAGTATGGCTTAGCATTTTAAAAGTTTGAATATTTATCTTTTTTTTAAGTCAGTAAGTCAACAGTACATCTTTTTTGTGTTTTAGGGAGTGGATCATCTGGATTAGGATCCAGCTCTGGCCTGAGAGGACAGACTTTAAAAAGTAGTCGTAAGTATTAATATACATTACAGAATATCCACTGTTTAAAGTAATGGTTGAGTGTTATAGCTTCCTTTATGTTTTCTTGTGTTTTTAGCTTTCTGTCCTCGCTCTTCCAGCAAGTTGACACAGTCCATCATTAAAGACCACATGGTGTCTCATTACAAAATGATTTACTCGGCTAAAGGTGAGCTACATGCCATGCATATGTTATCAGTACAGTAATGTAGATGTTGATACATGTAAAAGACTTTTCTTCATCATAACAATATTGATTCTGATTATTTTACCTTGTTTTTCAGCTGCCATAGATACGTCAGTACCCAAAAGCTTGTTGCAAAGTGTAAAGTGTAAGTATCCAGATGATAATTGTTAAAGGAGATTTTAATTTAAAATACTTTGTTGTTGAATATTTACAAGTTCAATTTTTTTCTTTATCAAACCACAATATTGCATAATATTTTTTTTTCTAATTTTAAAAGCAGATGCTGACATTTAGGATTTAGTGTGACTTCCTTTTTTTTACTAAGCTCACAACTTTGCACTGCTTTTTGTCAGAAAGAGATACACCGTGCAGCAAAAACTCCCAAAACAAAATCTTGTTACTTGTAGAACAATTTATAGGTATTTTAACGTAATAACATTAGAAGAGGTGAAAAAGAACAATTTATAGGTATTTTAACTTAATAACATTAGAAGAGGTGAAAAACAATAAACTATTCTGCTTATACTTTCTAGACAAAGCTAAAAATCTGCACTGAATGGCTCTCAAGTGGCGCTTTATTGAAATTTGGATACTATAGAACAGAAGCCCAACCTGCCTGAAGCCCAGACTTGTTACTTAATTAAAATATTTCATATCATGAAATAATGGAAAATTTTACTTTCAAAACCAAAGCCTTTTGTGTCAACACGCTCTAATGCATACAATTTTACTAAATAATAATGAGGTGGTAAACGTAACACTGATCAGGCTTTTATATTTGTAAAGCCAAAAATGAATTTGTTGTCAAAATATTTTGAAGGGTTGAAATGATTTGCCTATGACTGCACCCTGTTTTAATTTGCATTCTAATAAGCCAACTATTTTGGACATGGTGCTGACAAACAAGCAGTAACAACTGCTGTGCTGACTAGAGAGGAAAAAGTTGTGCATTACATGTGAGGACAGGGTGCAGCTCACCTTTACCCCCAGCTTTAAAGAGACATTCTTCAAACTGTGCTAGCAAAGTTTCTCCATTGATTGATGCAAACTCTGCAGTGTTTATTTTTATTGTGGATTAAAATGTAAGATTAGAGGAATGCAAGGACGATTGGCATAAGTTTTGTTTAAAACTATGTATTGTACTAGAATTTCGTTCCTTCCTTTCGTTTAAGTACTTTGAAACATGTTTACAGACAATGACCAGATCAGGAAAGAGCGGCTGAGGAAGGGGCTTCGTCCTCATTCAGCTCACTCTTTCTCACAGAGGAATGGTCGAACTTCCAGGTCCTCAAGTCAGGTATGAGATCAAGTTCAATTCACAGATTTATTTTTGTCCTGCTAACATATCCCACACAAATATATGGCATTTTAACATTTTACTTCCTGAATATTTGATTAAATAAATGCTTTTCTTTTCTTTTAGAGCCAGTTATCTGTGCAGTGTGATGAAAGCCCCTACCTCTGCTCAAGGAGCTCCATTATCTCCAGCCCAAGGTTCACCACCTCCTTTAACACTAAGGATGTAGTGTATCCATCATGTAAGGTCGGTTCCCATCGCAGTCGCCCATCGTCCGAGATGAAGTCCCAGAGCCCAGATGAGACTTTTCAGAGAAAGCAGTCAACGTGTTCGCTGGTAGCTTTGAGAGATCAGAGTGGGTACCAAACCTTCCAGGACCCCGTCAAGAAGACATACAGTGGAGACTTGCTCCAGAAGCATTCACAGCACTTTACTCAGGAGAAACCGTTCACTCCCAAGACCCTGAAATCAGATAAGAGTTCATATCTGGCAAAATATCGCTTCTACAGAGCACCACACGTAAAAGCTCCTCAAGATGGCAGCAACTCAGGACAAATGCAACAGGACACAAGTAAAATAAGGTACTCTGTCAGTGTGGGATTGAAACTCCCAAGTAAAACAATGGAGCATATTTAATAAAATTAGCTTTTGTATTCTGTTTAGTTGTTAAGACTGTTTTTATTTATTTGTTTCACGCAGCACAAAAATAAAAAATAACTCATGTGAACCTGATGAGCAATCTGAGGTAAGTTTGAAGATTTCGTTTTCAAGACAAATTTGTAAATCGTGACAAAATGTGATGTTGATGTCTTCAACTTACCGGCTTTGCCTGTTTGTGTCCCAGACCTCGTAATACATTTATATTTGCTTTTTAATGTTTTTAGCATTATTAACATGTCCACAAATTCTGTTTTATGACATTTTACAAAAAAATAAAAAACACAGCTGTAGCTGAGGATTTCTGCTTTGAGTACCAACAATAAAAGTGAGACCCCAGGCAGCTCTGCCAATGTGCTGCACAAATAAATCAAATATAATGCTTTCTTATGTGGGAAAAGGTTGTAATTTTGTGCTTAGTGAGTGAGAGTTAGCCAGTATGTTGATTATTTTGATGTTGGTTGTTTACAGAATAAAAAATGCATTCAGTTTAAAATAGTTGAAAGTGAGTTAGAGGAAGTGCTTTGAGGTTGATATGTGGGCTGAGTCATATTTGCATATTTATAGAGCCCCTTGCTGAAGGAGGAATGGGATTAAAAACAATACATCAAAGACAAATTCAGTCTAATACCGTTCTTTAATGGCCAACATGTTCAAATATAGTATTTTCAGGAACACAGATAACTTTTGGGTTATTATGAAACTGTTTAAATGGGACTTTAACATTTGAATAACTAAATAAATATGAAGATGCTTGTAGACACAGTGAAATGCTCCCTCTTATTTTCCTGTCGCTCTTGTTTAACAGGAATATTCTACAGATCATGAGTGGCTGGAAGACGAGATCAACCGCACATATTTATCACCATCAGATCAACAGAACCGTAAAACCAAGAGGGACCGTTATCTTTTTGGCTCCACATCCAGGTGAAATAATGCAGCAGAAGTGGAACCTTGCATTTTATTCTCAATTTTATCTAGAGCAAAATTCTAAAAAAGCAAAAAACAAAACTAAAATGTGTCTTTCACTCTAGGATCTCACCAGAGGGCAGGAAGTCTCTCACTAGGAGTCGTGTGTCTGCAGAGTGAGTTCTCTTAAAATGGTTTGCAACTTTGTACAGATTTGATAGATTAAAACTTCAGTAAATCTTGAGAACAACTTAAAACAATCTTCAATTGAGACGTTGTCTTTTTTTTAAACAGGGAAGAAGAGTTGATGTACCTTGAATTTATTGCTACTGTAACAGAAGACATCTTGTCCAGGGGGCACATCTCTAACAGGTTTTTCTTCTATGAACCACTTGAAATTTTCAAACTAGTTCTTCACAATGTCTAAAACTACATATATACATACTATATCTGTACATGTGCAGACTGGATACAACAGGCAGTTTTTGATTGTAAGATTAAATCTCACTAACTTCAGTAGGTCCAAGAATCATCTAATTTTTGAGTAGTTACTCAAGTTTAATTATCTATGTTCTTTGAAAGCATGGTAGACCGGGTGATGAAGCGGCACATTGGCAAGAATTTGCATCGGCTCGATGAGGTGAGTGTATCATTTCCTGACTAATATTAAATACGTTAACAGGGTTCCCGCGCAGTCTTGAAAAGTATGGAAAAGTCTGGAATTAGTCTTTTCAAGGTCTGGATAAATATGGAGGAAACAGTCACAACATTTTCCACGTTTGTTTTAAATACAAATAAAAAATAGAAATAGGGCATGCAGATCATTCTTTGTTGTTGGACACCCTATTTATACTGTTTATATTGTCATTACAAGGAAATTGTAATGACTTGAATCATTTTAGGCAGTATTTCATTGGGCTGCGGCTGTTCTAGACTAGTTGGTGAGTCAAAGTTGTGAGAAACAGGCAAATTTTCAGTTGCAGTTTCACTGAATTCCGCGGCGACTCTGGTACCAATTTGAGAGAAAATTTGTCGCACCCATTTTATTTTTAACATGTTCAAAATTCAAGCGACAAGACTGCACGCCTCACTTGAGGAAATTGACATGCCCCGCAAACATTTCAAGGTGTGTTGGAGACTCCCTTGCAAATGGTGTTCACTAACCAGTCTCCACCGATCGCAGACAGCTGAGGTACTGGCTTTGGATCACAAGCCTACAGGGCCATGCATGAAGACTTTAACTAAATTTTTAAAATGTATGAATTTAGTTAGCTTTACATATTGCTGTAATGGGACTTTGTAAATTCTGGTCAAAAATATATTTTGTCAGTGCAAAATAAGTTTTTTTAAAAGTTACATGAAACAGAGCAGTGTTTAAAGAAAAACAAATACACCTCTAGTGGTAGTATATAGTTGTTTATCCTCACAAGATGCATTGTAATTGTAAGAATTTCTTTACTACATACAAATATTTTACATAAGCTTACAGGTGATAAAACTGCACTACTGTAGAAAATTGGTAATTAAAAAAAATTCACAGATATTTTGACTGAAAAATATGAAACTTCTAAATGGAAAATATGTAGAAACCCGGTGTTAAGCAAGGTTTGTTTACGGCTTTTGAGGGTTTTCTTCTGTTTGTTTTTAGGGTAAAATGCGCCACCTTCTGGAAGAGCTGCGCAAAGAATTGGACGAGCCAACCAACATGTCCTCGAAAACAGAAACCGATTTGCTTGATACAATATTTTCACATCTGGATTCTGGGTGGAACCAAGTAAAGACTAAAGAAGACACTGACCCATTAACTCGCAAGTCACTGATTAATAACTGGGATTTGCCACGTTATGAAGATCCTTTACTGGTTTCTACTCCCCTAAGCTCCCCTGTAAGAAATGCACCGTCAACTAAAATAGTTGAAGAAGAGAAAAAGAGTGACATGAACAAAAAGGGCTTTGACTCAGCTTTACTCAGTGATGAACTTCCCAACAGTCGAGGTGACAGTCAAGACACCGCTGCAACAAGAGTTGATGAAAACAAACACACCGATGCAAACAGTGATTTGAAGCAAGGAGACATGAATTCTGACTGGGAATTTAAAGAGCTTGAGGATTTGGAAATGAATTTGTCAGAGAAGTTACACATATCCAGAAGCACACACTCATTGGAAACTGCCAACGGACCAGACGCGAATAGTGTTGCCTCAGTCAGCGATGATGATTTCTAAATGTTGCTGTGCTCAGGGTCTGAATGTCTTTTTGTGTTCGGTTCTTGAAAGAGTGTTGTTTTGACGTGAACTGTATTTTTCTAAATACATGAAAGTAGGCTGCAGCTATTAAAACAAAAAGTCACCCACCACTGGTTGTTTCCCATGTTTTGAAACTCACTGAATAGGTGTTTTTGTTCTGTTCTTTTCCCTCATTTTTATTATTTATTTTTTTAAAACTTTTTTCTTGCAATGTGCATTGCAGTTATATTTCTAGAATTTGCAGATTCAGTTTGAATAGACTCCCCAGTCCTAAGCATTGTGTGTCTATATATAGATGACGCTTTCAGAGTTATAGAGAACTATGTAATGAAGAAAATACAGTATATTCTCCTCAGGTGTTTCACTTCTAACATGTAGTGACTAAAAGCAGTCTTTCACCAGAGAGTGTCTTTCAATTGCAATAAATTGTTTATTCTTTTCCTTGGTGCACGCTTTCATTTGATGGGTGAAATCCTTAAAAAACTGGTCATTCAACTTAGCAACAGCAAATGGGCAAACATCACTGCTTTTCAAGATCACGTCTTAGGTAATGCTGCAAGCAAATAAAAATATTGGTCTGTGTCGTTTGTGAGTGATTACAGTGGTCCGATGAGCTGTAAGTCGATGCAAAAGGTACACAAACATGTCTGCAGCCAGCAGTTCGTGACAGCTGTCTCATTTCTGGCATTTTCACCGCTCAGCATTCCAGCTGTCTGATGTCATGGCACTGAAAACACCAGCGTATTCCTCCGCCAGAGGGGTACTACAATGAATTTTAAAGCGTCGTATTTCGAACATAATACAGTCAAATATAGCTTACACATTTTTTGTAATAATAGAGTTGCAGTTTTCTCGACTTTAGTTTGGGCGTTCACTAAGCGCTGAAACAGAAAATGACACAAATATAGCGTCGCGGATGTAGACGGAATACACTTGTTGCTCTTCCAATCCCAGGAAGCGAAACACGCTCGGAACTTGAGTGAACTGTTGGACCAAGAGAGACATGGAGCTGCTTCGATAGTTTTTGATCTAGAGGCAAACTACAGTCAAAGAAGCTCCCTCGACTTTTAATACTTATTCAAAAAGCTGTGATCTGTTTACCTCAATGACGGACTAGTTAAAGGCCTAACACGAGCTGGACTACTACAGTGCACCTCTTGGCTAACGGTAACGTTTTTTTTCCTCTCTCCCAAAATATTTACCGGCGACGTCAGCCTCTCGAGGGTGTCGTCTAGTTGCTGGAGCATGAGTTAGCTGCCCAGCGCTAAGGCTAATTTTATATGGTGTTTTTAAAAGTAAAACGAAACTCTGACGCTGTTTTGGAGAAATTCAAACGCTGCGGGAAACTTTCACAAATTAAGTAGACGCGAATACAGGGGCGTTGTGTATCATTTGAAGTAGGATTTCGCGAAAATAAAAAGTAAAGATTTTGCTTGTTGCCTGTCGGGTCGAGTCGCTCTGGGTGTTTGGACCAGACTACTCCTCGGTAGGGGATTATCTGACCACAAGCTCAGACAAATGGCCAGCAAAATCGTGGTAACCGAGGTCAGGCAGTTTGGTTTTAATTTGATGCACTTCTATACATTTTTTTCCTTCACTGTTCAAAGCATTAACCGAAAAATAAAAACACACGACTGACAAGAGTCAATGTAGAGCCATGGGGATGGTATAAAAGAGGAGGACTTGGCGTGAAACCATGTGTTTGTTTCTTTTGGCCTCTGTGACACCAGGTGGGGCGTCATATGCCAAATAATGCAGAGGCATTGTGACATTTTTTAGTGATGAGTACGAGGAAGCCTAAATCCTGTCTCAGTGTGTTGCTGTGGTGTGTAGTAAGGCTCTATTTTGACTTGTGCCTTTTCTTCTCTTGCTTCAGGTCCCTTTTTGTCATGACTTGAAAGATCCTCGCAGTTTCGGGGGTGGACACCGAGGAGAGCAGTGGATTCTCTGGCACAGCTGGAGACCATTTCCTCTGCGAGAAGTGTGAAACATGCCCCTGCCATTTGGCTTTAAACTCAAAAGGACTCGAAGGTATACAGTTTCAAGCAAGAGCTGTCTTGTCACTCGGATTCAGCTTCTCAATGGGGACTTTGTTGAGTTTACTCTGTCTGTGGAGAGCACTGGGCAGGAATGTTTGGAGGCAGTAGCCCAGAGACTCGAGTTAAGAGAGGTATGTATGGGTTTCATTAAATACAAGTGCCGATTGTTCTCCGATAGACTCTCTTTAGACTTGCTATCTCAGCAGTAAAGTATTTGGTTAAGGTTGTCTTCTGCTCGCATTCCTTCTTGAAGTGAAGTCGAAGAGCATTGACAAAAACAAGCACTTTGTCTTGTTTACTCGTATAACATCTTTCATAATCATTGCCCTTATTGCAACATACGTTGATTTTATAGCGAGCATGAACTAATGAATAATGTCAACAATTTGTAACTGCACAGCTAAAGCCACTTTTTGTTACCCTGCGGGCTAAATCTTTTTGGTCTAGTTTGTATCTCTTTTTGTTCTTTTTCTTCCTACTCCTGCTTGTGACCTGAAATTCATCTCAATATTTTTGAAGAATATCTCGGTTCCTAAAATGTTCCTGAAGTGGAGAAGAGGCTTGCTAGAAGACTCAAAAGCAAGGAGTTAAACAACAAAAATAGCAAAAAGCTGCATCAGTTTTAATTCTAGCCAGAACAACTAGTGACTCTAAATGTTAAATGTAAAATATCTTCAAATTTGAATTGAAATCAGCCAACCTGTGCAATCTAAAAATCTGATTAGATTCCTAATAGTTAATGCAGTTAAATTAGTTCCTCTAACTAAATGACAGTAAGACTAACATGTGATTAATTTTAATAAGACGACCCGAAATTTAACCGTGAATATTTTCACTGCCCAAAAACATCAGTACTCAGTACAGTCCAGCATCAGAAAACAAGGTTTGACAAACACAAAATGATGGAGGAATGTCAGAAACCGCCACCGGATGGGTGCACGAAGCATTTAAATTAGGGCTGCACAATATATTAAAAACTTCTTGTCATCGCAGTATCAGTAAGTACAATATCACTATCACAAAAGACTGCTTGGAAATCAGAGTCCATTATATTTATTTGGTCAATCCAACAGACTCTCACTGTCCTTGGTGCCCACACCTGGTTTAGATAATAGTGATGTCAGAAGATAAAGTGAGAAGCAAGGAAAATGTGGGTTTATCACAGTTGACATTGTTGTCGCAATATTAAATGATAATATTGCGCAGCCATAGTTTAAATGGGTATCATAAACATTTAGAGGTTTTTATTGTGGTTCATCATTTTGCAGCCAAATATGAGTCAGCTGCAAGATATATCTTAAAGCACATGTTTTTTTTTTAATCTTTTATGTTTTTGCTGTTGTTCAGTGGCTTTGGGCATTTTCAAACTAGTTGATTAGCATTTATTAACATATTGTAATTTCTAATAATCTGATGAGGACTGCACATGTAATTCGGAGGATCTAATGTAATAAAGTGTCTGTTATTTTGCAGCACAACGTAACAAGACCTAGGATTACCTATTTATTTAATTTAGTTTTTGGCACAGTGTTTGCTTTTTATGTCAGCCGGCGTACACGTCCTGTCACGTGCACTAACTTTGGATTAAAAATGACTTCATGATTTTCTCACTGCAACAGAGTTTAGAGAACATTTTTGTGGCCTTGTTGCAAATCACTGACTCACATTTTTTAAATGCATTCATAACCTATAGTCAACAAAAGCTACAGATATGAACAGCTGTAATAAGGATTTCATGTCATCACTAACCTCTCTAAAGAAAAATAAGCTATAATACTTGGTAAGTATGCACTGTTTTTATATATGAATGGGTAATTAGAAAGTAGTAGTACCTTTTAATGTTATGTTGAATATCAGACATCATAATAAAAATGATATAGTACTGCATATGGTGTAAAAAGATTTTACTAATGAAAAGTCTTTTAATTTAACTATCAGATTACAAAGCTGGAGCTTAATGAATTTTCCTATTTCGTTTTGCTTCTCAGATCACATATTTCAGTCTTTGGTACTACAATAAGCAGAACCAGCAGAGATGGATCGACTTGGAGAAGGCGCTGAAGAAGCAGCTGGACAAGTATGGCGTGGAGCCCACAGTTTACTTTGGAGTCTTGTTTTACATACCCAGCATCACCCAGCTGCAACAGGAAATCACAAGGTGGACTTGACAAAACTACTAGCTCTGTTTGTACTGCAACTACAGTATTTATCTTTCAAATATTGGATGAAAAGTAGAATTCTTAGTTTCAATAAAGTGATGCAAAGTTTAGTTTAGTTTTTATTGTGTATTAATACAGTGATATCTTGGAGGTTTGGCTTTGTGAGGTTTTTACAGCTGTTTCTACAATTATAAAAACACATTAGGATCTCTCCTTCTTTGCCATTCTCTGCTTCTAATAAATGATTTATTTCTCACAGATATCAGTATTATCTACAGTTGAAGAAGGATGTTCTGGAGGGCAGAATCTCGTGCTCCCTGGATCAAGCCATACGTTTAGCTAGCTTAGCAGTGCAAGGTAAAAATCGATGTATTATACCAACCCTGTGTCAGCATATTTAGCGCATCTAACCTGGTGATTTTGGACGTGGATGTGTTTAGTTTTCTTTCATTGTTTTTTTTTTTTTTCTCCCATCCAGAACTTTTGCTTTATTACCAGTTTTGTGTTTGTTTGATGCTTATAGTAGTTTGTATGAAGAACAAAGTTTATAGTTTGAAACCTGCAATATGAAGCATGTGAATAGCAACACCTTTTTCCAAGCTTTAGCTTTGTCAAGTCCTCTCACTTTGTTCTTCTAAAAGACTCTTACACACTGCAGTCCATTATAACAGGCATCACTCCTTTTCTAAAATTAGACCATCTTGTATTTATGCACTGTAGCTTCTCAAAGAACATTATATTGCAGTTTCACAATGATTACACACCCTCCTCATCAAGACAGGGTTCCCACTAATGACACATGCCCTTTTGTAATAGATGCAAAGATTTATCCATAGAGTATTGTCCTGCCGTTTGCGTTGCTTTATGTACCTGTTCTTAGCAGCAGCCTCTCTTTATCCACAGCTGACTTTGGAGACTTCAGTCAATATGATTCCCAGGATTTTCTTCAGAAGTTTGCGCTGTTTCCTATTGTAAGCATCTTATTTTGTGTTCTTTGTACAAGTCATACAAATTTTTTTTATATTGTTTGTGTTCATTTGTGTAATTATTTCAAACCCGACTTTGTCTTTGCAGGATTGGATTCAGGATGAACAGGTGCTGCAGGAGGCCACGCAAAAAGTGGCACTCCGCTATCAGTCCTTTAGGTGAGCGTTTTCATACCATCAACCAGCCTTTTTGTGCTTTGATCAACAGGCCAAGCTTTACAAAGCCAGTTTGAAGTTATCAACAGAAACCCATTATTGTTGGTTATGTTTGTTAGCATAGTTGACGCCCATAAAAAATATTTTTATTTTTCTATATTAAGGTGAACTGTTGAATTTGAGATGAGACCTGGAA
>JAOXNZ010000002.1:9036971-9053389 GCA_028566095.1 Kryptolebias brasiliensis | reverse complement strand
CCCCCCCCCCCCCCCCCCCCCCCCCCCCCCCCCCCCCCCCCACAAACCTGTGTGTGGGTATGAAGAGAAGCACAAACAAACCAAGGCTACAATCAATTGAACTCCATTTTCTCCAGTGTTGTTTCCAAGGATCAGCCATTTCTTCCTGTCTCATGACTGCAGGTGTCCTCATGGACCCCTGAATCAACCTGTATTTTTTTTAAGTCATTCTTCTGCCACTTTTTTGAGCATAGTCAGGGAGTTTTCATGTTTCCTCTGCAATGTTGTTCTTTTCAGAGGTTTGCCAGCCTCAGAGGCAGAAATGTTGTACATGCAAGAGGTGGAGAAAACGGAGGGCTACGGCCAGGAAAGCTATCAAGCAAGGGTAGGTCTACAAGATCCATCTGGAGTCCCCTACAGCTCAAAAGAATTAAGGATATTTGGTTAGAACAAGAAAAACATGTCTTTATTCTATTTTTGTATGAGATCAGGACAGTACAGGCTCAGATGTTACCCTGGGGTCCTGCCTTGATGGCATCTTTGTCAAGTATAAGAATGGACGTCCACCTCTATTGTATAGGTAAGTTTAGAATAAATGTCGACATTTTAGATTTCAGAAATGCTTAAAAGACTTCAGGTATAACCCTCTTTTACTCCTGGCATTGAAGAATTGAACTAATTAGGATAGATTAGGTTTTGTGGCGCAGCTCGCTTTATTTATTTTTTTATTGTTTGCTAGACCTACAAGTTGGGTCGACAGCAGATAGGAACTTTGAAGTTGTTTTCTACATACCAGCATTATTTTTAGTTCAATACTTGTTCCCACTTCTGTATATTTATATTTGTGTAATATTAAATCAGCGTCCCAATTTGTTTGACTGCAGTGACATCCTGTTTTCGTTTTATTTTTTCTCCTCTTTCTTTTTTGCCACTGTCAATCGACTGTGTAGGTGGCATGACATAAACAACATGAGTCACAATAGGTCCTTCTTTGCCCTGGAGCTGACCAACAGAGAGGAAAGTGTTCAGTTCCAGACCGTAAGTCTGTCTCTTATCAACCCATCACCGTCAACATAGTTGTCTTTTATTTGATTTAGATAAATTGGCATTTTTTGCCTGTCATAGATTTCACCACCAGTCTTTCTGAATGTCCCTTTTGTGAGTGGAAGTTATTTGGATGAGTTTTTGTCATTAAGTAACATACCATTATCTGGAAGAATGGCCAAGTATTTAAGGACATAAACAGGAATTCTTCTGTTTCAAAAAACCTAAACTGTATTCTGTGCTGACTGTCTCACCATTTAAAATGGTTTTTTTTCTTGTGTGTAGGAAGATATGGAAACCTCTAAATACGTGTGCCGCCTGTGTCTGGCCAGACTCAAGTTTTATAAGATTAACAAGAGTAACTTGTAAGTATTTCCCAACTCGTCTAGCCAATTTGTGTCCCTTTATTCCTCGCTGTCTTCTGCGTGTCCTCTTGTTATAGCCTCATGTCTGTTCACTTCAGAGAGGAGTGTACCCCCCTGCCTTCTGAGGGCTCCCAGAAGTCTCTTCTCACTCTGTCCTTTCCTCGTTTTCCAATGCTCTGTCGTACCTCTCTGCCTTCTGATAAGTGGTGAGCAAATCTGTCAGCCACCGCCTGCAGTGTACCTTTCTCCACCCGATTCCACCACAGAATTACTCTCTTTAGTTACTGTAGGGCAATGAATAAAAAATGTTTAAAATCCATGTTTTTTTTTTGGTCATTTTAAACCTACTTTTTCATCTTAATTCAATCCATAATAAGAACTATCAAATATAATCAAGGACTATAAGAAATTTATAATGTATTTTCTATTGGTTAGTTTTTTTTTTTCCTGCGTCATGCATTAAGGGACTTTGGAGACAAAAAATGTTATTCAAATCTGAAAATGTTGCATAAGTCTTCCTCTGTACACCATAGCATGCTTTTAGAAATATTGACTTTGGACCATGAAGCTTCCTGGTGTGTTGGATGAAATATTTTCTGGTTAACTGGAAAAGAGTGGCTTGTTTTGGTAAATTTGACCTACTGCAGCTTGCAATTTACATAACAAAGTAAGGTAATAAAGACAACATTAATTAGGTTATACTATTTGATTAGCTCTTTAACAAAATAGTTTAATGTATTTAAAGTTTCAATTTACTTTTTTTTCCCCCAACCAGCCAAAGCCAACCTACAGCTGTCAACCCAGTCAGACGGAGGTCTTCTACGAGAATATCTTTGGTAATGTCTCTGTTCCCTCAATACACACTTCTACAATAATTTCACTGTGCTGAATATCCCATTCCTCTGCTTATAATTCCTTACTAAATTGTTGTTTGTTAGAATTATCTAACAGCAGATGGTTATCACATAGTTATATTTAGTTTTTGATTCTTTGTTGCCCTAACCCCTGAGGAGTATTTGGGATCATATGAGCACCGAGTCAGTCCCTCTTTTGTTGACTTGCAGCCAAAGCCACAGCCCTACATGATGGCCCCTCCACAAATGCATTACAATGGTCAGTTCACGGAGCCTTACACATCATCACAAGGTAGGCACTGATTAGAAATTATATTTCAGTGAAAGAACTTGAAAGTGAGTCTTTACATACTGTAATTGTTGTTATTGTTTCTTCCATCTTTGGCTGTTTTCTTTTCTCCTAGACAACTTGTACATGAACACTCAGAATGGTTATTACTACCACTCTCAGACCAGCCTGGACCGTTCTCCTCTAGAATACAGCGGTGGAGGGCGTTTACGTAATGGCAGCGTGTACAGTGCCCACAGCACCAGCTCTCTGACCAATCCCCAGCACTACCTTCAGCCATCACCCATGTCCTCCAACCCGTCTATCACCAGTGACATCACCAGGCCAGATTACATTCCCTCCCATCGCCACAGCGCTCTCATCCCACCCTCCTATCGTGCCACTCCTGATTATGAAACAGTGATGCGCCAAAAAACCCGAGGTGTGGGGGGAGGAATGCTTTTGTCTCAAGAGCATCGGCAAAGTCACTCCATGAGGAACTTAAATATTGGAAACTCGTATGCCTACAGCAGACCAGATCCCCTAGTTTACAGTCAACCAGAGATAAGGGTAGAACATGGTGGAACATCCCATCATCACCACTACCCTTTTCATCTGGGCTCCAGCTTCCACAGTCCTTCTCCATACCCCTATCCTGTGGAGCGGAGGCCTGTTGTGGGGGCAGTCAGTGTCCCAGAGCTCACAAATGTCCAGTTACAACAAGCACAAGAGTATCCAGCCACCAACATCATGAGAACACAAGTTTACAGACCACCTCCACCTTACCCATATGCCCATCCTCGTCCTGCTAACAGCACACCTGATCTTTCACGCCACCTGTATGTCAGCAGTAGCAATCCGGACTTAATCATCACAAGGCGCGTGCATCACTCAGTCCAGACCTTTCAAGAAGACAGTCTGCCTGTTGCACACTCTTTGCAAGAGGTCTCAGAGCCTCTTTTCAGCGGGCTTCCACATCGGCAGCCATACCATGCTCAGAAACGTAACTCAATTGAGATTGCTGGTTTAGCTCACAGTCTTGAGGGAGTGAGGGTGAAAGAGCGAACTATGTCTTCTTCAGCGGCAGAAACAGGCACCCATTCTTCAGTGGTACACGGTGGTCCCTCTCAGGGGTCCCAGCTTAACGTGTTTTTAGAACGTACAAAAACAGAAGAAAGAGGAGACATTAAAGAAAATGTGAAGTACGGGCACAAGAAGTCTCTATCTGATGCTACAATGTTAGTTCACAGTAGTGGAGAAGAGGAAGAGTTTGAGGACGATAACGGATGTCACACTCCACTTTCACAGGAGGCCATTCAAGGTATTATTTCCGATCAGCCGCCACAGCAGCATCGCAGCCTGACTTCTCCCTCTTCTCTAACGACACAACAGACTCCCATAGAACCTCCTCCCGCCTATCCCATAGGCTCTGCTCTGGACCCCTCTATAACCAGCTCATTAGTCTATAAAGTTCATCCCCTGATCCATAAGAGTGAGCCACTTTACCTGCTGTCGGAGTTAAGACAACCTGAAATTATGCCCTCGGTGTCAGAGGGAGACGTGAATGAGCAGGCAAACGAAAAGCCCAAAAAAGATTTTAAGAAGAGGCCTGATGTGCCTCCTGGGAGGAAAACAGGAGACGGTTTACCCCCACCAGTGAGTCTGGCTCCCAGATTTATTTATTGTTTTGAAACCATTTTATTATTTCTTTTTTCTTTTTTAAACTCTAACTTTATCAGCTGTTTTTTTTTTTTTTTTACAGTTTTACAATAATATACTGGTCATTTAAAAAATGTACAAGTGAGAAGTGGAAAAGAGCAGTCCTTCATGTCAACATGCAATGTTTACTGTTTCTGAGCACAGGTGTTTACTGTAAATACATAGAGAATTAAAGTTTGGGCCGTAAATTCAGGCAATGTAGACCAAATAGGTAAAGAATAGAAATACATTAAAGACGCCATAGTTCGATACACACACTTCTAGGATTAGGTAAAACAGAAGGCATGTTAAAAACGTAGACCAAAAATAGTCTCAGATTGCAGAATGTAAAAGAGGGCAGTCTCTTTCTTTTGGCAGTGATGACTAACCACTAAATCACAAGCCCATTTTGATTTTTTTTTTTTTTGTTTTGTTGCTGTACGGAAACGTGTGACAGAACCATAGCTTTAGCATTAGCAGGTTTCTGTTGCCTGTATGTTTAAATAGTGTGTCGTGTGTGTGTGCTTTTTCTTAGTAACATCTATGAAGATCTTTTGTGAACTTGTACAGAGAATGCTGTGATGTTTTGTCGGGGACTTTACCTGTTGTGGTTGACCCTTAACCAAAGAATGTAGTGAAACTGCTTTGCTTAACCAGAAAGGCGACATTCTTCCAGTAAACACCCAACAGGCATGCGCTGTCCCTCCTCTTTTTTCCATCTATTCTTCCCTTTCTCTGAAGCTCATGCTAATTCATCTTGATCTTTACTCTGTTACGCCAGGGGATGAAGAAAGGCTCCAGGTTAGAGGTGAGGAAGATGGGCCCCCTGAAGATGGCCCGTCTCAATGGCCTGTCAGTGTCCAGGAAGCCGATGCAAGAGGAGATCAAAGACGAGCCCGAGCAAATGTCGAATGATGAAAAGGTAGAGCAATTATTTTGTCCCTGACCTTCTTTTTTTGAAAACCAAACATTTGTAGCTCAAAACTGAGGAAATAAATGTTCTGTGTCTGTTGTTATAACGTTGAGCTGCTGGTGTTGTTGGTGTTACTAAGATCCTTAGTAAATCAAGTTGTTGCTTATTGATTCCTGTACTTCTTAAAAACTCAGGAATAGTTACTTGTAGATTTAAGTTATTACCAGCTTTGAATGTGATTTGTATTTAACTTGAATACATAAAACTCAAAAAGGAAGACAGTAAAGCGACAAATAGGAGCTTTTGACAACATGAGATTGTACAGAGTAGTATTTAACATAGCATTATATTCATTTGGAGATTTTGACCAAATTACTTAAAGCCGAGCTGATTATTTCATGAATTTGTTTACAGTTCACTGGAAGCTCATATTATGTAAGCGCAACCATTTCTGCTGTAAAGGAAGTAGGAAAGAAAGTACAAATCATCGTACTCTTGCACTTATTCATTAAGTATTTTCTTGCAAATGTATTTATAGTATTAATGTATTTATATTTGTATTTTATAAAACAATTCCCTGTCTTTTCAGTTGTGACTGAAAAACCTATTTTGTTACTCTGACCACACAATTATTTTATTTAGTTTGTAAATCCACCTAAAGAACTCCACACAGGATTAGGTTGTTTGTGAATCGGTTTCTGGCCGTGATGTATTTTCTGTTTGTCTGTGCTTAGTGTAAACTGCTGGAGGAGCACATGGAAAAGGGAGAGCTGCTGAAAGAGTTCGAGAGTGTCTCAAGGCATCGTCAGGGAGCAGATTGCACCGTCGCAGGCTATCCGGAAAATTTAGACAAAAACCGCTTTGTGGACGTCTTGCCTTATGACGACAACAGAGTGGAGCTGGTTCCCACTAAGGAGAACAACATGGGCTACATCAATGCGTCGCCCATTAAAGTAGGTTGCACAGAGCTCATCAATCTCAGCCCAAATGAATATAATTGTTGTCAAAACCTTCAGGATCCATGTGTGACCTGTCTATCAACAGTCGAGCACTCCCACAGGGGTGCTCGTGGATTTGTGGGCCAGAAACAACCATGTCAGATTTTTATGCCTCATTTTTAAGCATGTCCCACAACTGATTTTCATTTTTGCTGTTCTCTCCTCACTCCTCACTGTCTCGTGTCTTATTAGGTAAAAGTAGGTGAACAGGAGTGGAGTTACATTGCTGCCCAGGGTCCCATGTCTCACACATGTCAAGACTTCTGGCAGATGGTGTGGGAGCAGAAGGTTTCCATCATTTCCATGGTCACTGCTGAAGAGGTGAGTTAATTTTATATTTGTAAAGCTTCATATTAAGTTTAGGAGATGGCTTGAATATGCTCGATGTATTGAGACTATTTCTTTGTGGGAAGTATGAAAGAATTGCATCAGTGACCATCAAGTTCAAATTGTTACAGCAATGTTTTAGCAAACTACATCTACTTCACTGAGACTTTAGTTTCTTCACACTCTCTTAATGTCTCACTCACAGCAGACAGCTTGCTCCTTCGTCAGTTCAAAAACCTATTGTGGACACGTCAAGCATTTGGATTGTTTATCCAAGAAACAAGATTGCGAAGAAAGGAATAGAAAGTGAAATATCTAATCGAGTTAATAGGCATTAAAACACTGAAATTTTGAGAACAGGTAAATGACTTGTTTCTGAAGAAAAACAACACAAGATATATTATCTGGCAGTGCTTTAGATTTCACAAGGTTATTGTTAAACAAAACGGTTTTCTCTAAAACTTGTTTTAAAAACTACTGCCTCAAAAAATAGCTATACCTCAAATTTGTTACTCCACCTGAAAGGGCACTCACTGTTGTGGCAATAACTTTGCTTCATTGCTTAAATTGTGTGTTGTGATAAAGCCTAAAAACTATTGAGATGCTAGTTATACAGCACATCTGGTGGTCTTTTATTTCTCATCGCTCCCTGCCTGACCTTTCCATATCCCCCGTCTCGTAGGAGAGTGGACGAGAGAAGAGCTTCCATTACTGGCCCCGACTTGGCTCACGAAACAACACTGTGACTTATGGACGCTTTAAGATAACCACACGGTTCCGCACAGAATCTGGCTGCTATTCCACAACGGGGCTAAGGATCAAATCGCTTCTGACGGGGCAAGAGAGGACAGTCTGGCACCTGCAGTACACAGACTGGCCTGACCACGGCTGTCCTGAGGACTTCAAAGGCTTCCTCGGTGAGTGCAAACATGTTTAGTAATTTATTTTATAACCTAATCTTCATCCCAGGGACTATTTCTGACATTATGAGCTCAGTGTACAATTTGCAATATTTATTTAGGGATTGTTGCTTTGCAAGTGATGGGTTCGTTTTCAGCTTGACCACTGACTGAATGACTCAAAAATTAGATTTTTCTTTTTGTTTGTGTGAACGCAGCAGAGACACATTCAGTAATTGTGAGAGTCATGATTTGCAATCAGGGAAATGTTTTAAAAAGGGTTTTAATGGGCTAATTTGTTATGCAAACAGTTGTCACAAAATTGACAATTCATCACTCTTAACCGATCTATTAATGTATTATTTTTGCCCCAATTTTAATTTTGGACACCACTGTAATTTAAATGTAGCCTTGTAGAGAAAGATGTCTGTCCTGGTGTCTCATGCACTCATGCTAATGTAAGCATGTTAAAATCTGGTTTCTAAAGGAGATTCTGTCTGTTTCAGTAGGATTTTATTTGTACAAACATCTCTGCTCAGTGACTTGGAGCATTTTGTTTTTAGATTTCAAGTAATCTGATGATGTTTGGAGTAAATATGAGGTTATTGCTTTAAAATATATTATAAACACATAGTAAAATTGTTCTGATCAGTCAGAAATACAAAAATAATTTTGTTGAGTTTATCTGAATAGTCAGGTCAGAGCTTTACAATAATCAGAAATGAGAACCACCTCTGGAAACTGCAGTCAGCGTTTCTCCATTTATGCGTGTAATTACATCTTAATTGTTCTTTTTTTTTTTTCCTTCAGCGTACCTGGAGGAGGTCCAGTCTGTGAGGAGACACACAAACAGCATCAGTGATCCAAAGAACATGAACCCGCCCATGGTGGTCCACTGCAGCGCTGGAGTGGGTCGTTCTGGAGTTGTCATCCTGTCTGAGATCATGATAGCTTGTCTGGACCACAATGAGGTAACTATATTCATGAAAGTGGGGGGGAAACCCTGCTAAGTCAGGCTCATTTACGTATTCCTTAATAAATATTGTCTCTTCCAGTCGTTAGATGTCCCAAAGTATCTGAAGATGCTGCGTGATCAGAGGTCAAACATGGTTCAGACGTTGTCTCAGTACACCTTCGTCTACAAGGTCCTCATCGAGTATCTCCGCAATTCCAGGCTGATCTGATCACAGACTTCTTTTGGGTGGCTAATCACAAAAGCTTGAAGGATGGATTTCTGCTGAACAACGCCGCGTTCATGCAACTTCTTAATTCTGCTGAAATTATAGAGGCCAAAATTTGGACCCTGTTTGTGCTAAGTATTAAATTATGTTGAAGGCATGAAATGTTTGGATGTACAAGAAAGCCGAAACGCCATACGAAGAAGTCTACAGACTGTGATCTGCCTCTAAACAGTATTATCTATAGTTATTATTTTTTACAAACATAATGGTTTAATAAAGCCCAGCACTTTCATTGTACCATGCTGTACATAGTGACCCAATATTAAGCTGCATTATACAAATACTCTAATATAGATGTATATTGAAAACATTTATTTTAATTTGGCTAAGGACACTTTTTAAATGAATATATTTTGATTGCTGTTGCTTGATTGGTTTTAATCGAAGCCGAAATGATGACGCCCAGAATTCAGAGCGATAGTGAACAACCAACACTGAGCTTGGGTTGTGGAGTTTAGTTTAGTAGTTCTCCAGTGTTTACCACCTCATCTATAACATCACACCAGTTATTGAAGGACGTGTTTGTTGGACTGGCTTGTTGAAAAACACTGGATTGGTGGAAATTTATGATATAGAGGAGCATTACACATTTGGAAAGAAAACAACTCATTTTAGTTAAAAAATTTTAGGTTTGGGGTTTCTAATAATACACTGTCAGAGTGGTGATGATGTTAAGAAGTGCTTAAATATCTGCTCTAAAAAGCTGATGGGTTTCTGTATTTTCCTATGCCTTTCATTCAGTCTTATTTATTGAAGGAATCACCGTTTTTGTACAAGCAAGGGTAACTCAAACCAGAAGTCCTCTAAAAAGGGGCTCACACATGCAGTGTGGTGGGTTTTGCACTGCGGTGCTCAAGCTAAGTGTCAAGCACAAGGTCTGATGAACAGGCCATCTCCAGTGTCAGTATTCTGGCTGTGACGCTTTGCAGTCTAGTAAGAAATAAGACACTTCCCATTTTGACAAATGGCCTCCTGACTATTAATGAACACTTCTTGTGTCATCATGCTCCACTGGAGTCTGGTCGAGTTGATTTCTCGCTGCGACTGTCCAGCCGTAAGTTGAAATCAGAATTTAAACTGCACAGACACAATGTTTACAGGCACTGTAAGTAACTCTCTGAACTTTTTTCTTTGGCTTTTTGAAGGTGCCAACTTAATCAGGTGCCCTGATTGTTGTTGACAATTTTGTTCTAGACACTTCAGGTTTTGCTGAAATGAAGGAAACTGTATTTGGACTGTTTTCCACAACTCACCATTGGTTTTAACTTTTGTGTATTTAATTTTGGTGTTGCAATGGAGTTAGGAAACTGGAAAAACAAACAAAAAAAAAAGAAGGCGGCTTTTGTGCCTCAAAAGTAAATGTTTGTCCATGTACAGGTATGTTTCATAATGTACACAATGTAAAATTCTGCTTCACTGAAAATTGTACAGAAATTTGTATAAACTGTGTATTAAAGAAAACATGTTACTGAATAAAAGTGTGGAAAATAAGCCATGTTGAAGTACTTGGAGCATTCTACTACATCAAGCTGTTATGGCACCTTGTGGTAGGTGTTTACATTATAATAGTGGAGTTTATTTTAATAAAGAGACATGCAGTACAGTTTCTTACACTAAAACACCAGCTTAGCTTTGCACAATGTCAGTGTTGGAGTTTGTTGCAAAACACTAACTACATTCATCTGCTTTGATGCTTCTCTGCATAAAAAAAACAATTTGTGGTAATACCCCCCATCAAGATCTTAGTTATAGACCATAACTTGTAGCCTTAGCTTGATGTACAGATCCAATGTGACATATGCAAGCAAACCCTAGAAATAATAATCAGCAGGTATGTTAAAATCATTTGCAAGCTTATCTCAGGTCTCTGTAGTTCAGTTCTTAGTGTTTCATGTTTTCATTTTCATCTGCAACAACCAAGATGACGAGTGGACAAGTCAAGAGAAGTTCATTCATCAGCATCATGTTAGGAATGGAGTACTACGACTGCCAAACCAGAAAGGTGACTCCCTTCCAGAAAATATCCGACAAGTATGCGTTGTTCCTGCCCCTTTGTCTGTGTGCTCTTTCTAAAGTTTGTCGGCATTCGTCGTGATCGTTTTTCTGTGTCGCAGCAGGGGATGAAGAAAAGCTCTTGGTCAGCGGTAAAGAAGATGGGCTCTCTGAAGGTGGCCCGTCTCAAAGGCCTGCCGGTGTCCAGGAGGTAAAGGATGAGCCTAAGCAATCATCTAATGATGAAAAGGTACGACAGTCGAGTTTTCAGTGTCTTGCTTTTTGAAAACCCTAAATGTAACACTTCCTTTACCTTTTTGCCAGTAGAATAGCACCTTGAGATCAAATATATTTTTCCACTATAAATGAAAAACACCACAAATATTATTTTTACTCATAAATGGCAGATACAAATTAAAAACATCTGACCTTTAAAATCTGTTTACCTGGGATGGAGGGCGACGTGTTTGACAGACAGATATGCACCAGACCCCTGCGACTCTGGACAGGACTAAGCTCATTTACTTCCTGCTATAAGCAGAAGTTTCAGTCACTTGTTAACCTGTTTACCCAGAGCTTAGCTCAACTAATCAAAGACACAAGTGCAAATTCAATTGTCGAGTTATGAGCTTGCTCAATGTTTTAGAGAGAAAATCAGCCTCATAGTCTGTCAATAAACAGTGTGAGCTTCTGATCATATAGGGTGACAAACACGCAGCGCTGTCAACTTCTGAGTGCAGCTTGGGGTGAAATTTGTCTTAAGGCTCCAGTTAACATCGACGATCATTTCTGACCATAAAAATGGATGTGGACTAGACCAGACTGTTCAGGTTCTCCAAGGTTTCAGCGTTCTTGGTGAAGTGCCCTCAGAACATTAGGAAACTCTTCCCCTGTAGTTGTGGGCTGATCCCTCACCTTTCCCATGACCATCTTCACCCCATGAGGCAAGACTCTGCATGGTGCTCCAGACTGAGGGCGACTGATTGGCATTTTATGTTTCCTATTTCCAGATAATCGCACAAGCGGTTGAGACCAACTTGCTAAGCTTCTTGCTGATGGTCTTCGAGTCCATTCCAGCCTTGTGCAGATCTATCTTGTTCCTGACATTTCTTGACAACTCTTTGGTCTCGCTCATGGTTGTGAAGAGGTGAGTTTCGAAGAAAATGATTCTATGAAAAGGTGTGCTTACACTAATAGACTGCTTAGAACTATTTAACAGTGCAATCTGGTGTTGCCCAGGTTCTGACAAAGACCATAAAGGTTGATGGCTTTAGTTTTTGTGGTGATCCTTTGCTTTCTCAGAGGCATCTTTTTAGTGTGAGGGTCTCATTTTATCACTGTAATGAATTTTCTGTTTCCGTACATCAGTGTAAACTGCTGGAGGAGCACACGGAGAACGGTGAGCTGTATAAAGAGTACGAGTGTCCCAATGTGTCGTCCGGGAAGAGAGTGCACCATCGCTGGTTACACGGAAAGCGCGGACAAAAAACGCTTCCAAGACTTTCATGCCTTATGACGACAACCGAGTGAAGCTGGTTGCCACTAAAGAGAACAGCACAGGCTACATCAATGCGCCCTACATTAGAGTAAGTTGCACAGAGATGTTTACAGCAATGGTTCCTTGAAATCATGTCAAGATCCGAACACTGATGGGTTCCAACACCAGCTTTGAGAACCACAGGTTTACAGTATCAGTCCCTTGTGTCATTAGGTAAAAGTAGGTGAACAGGAGTGGTTATATTGCTACACAGGGTCCCATGTCACACACATGTCAAGAGTTCTGGCAGATGGTATGGGAGCAGGGCATTTCTATCATCGCCATGATCACTGCTGAAGAGGTGAGTTTAGTTTATCTATTCAAAGCTTTATATACACATTTATTCAAATAAGAATATTTACAAGTGGTCTGTTTTTCCACTGTTAGACATCCCAAAGTTCCTGAGGATGCTTCGTGATCAGAGGATGATGATGGTTCAGACTTCGTCTGAGTACACCTTTGTCTACAAGATCCTCATCGAGTACCAACGTAACTCCAGACTGATCTGATCATTGACCCCTTTTGGGAAATGCATCCCGTGATATAAAGGTTAGAGCTTAGACCCTGCTTGTTAATTAAAAAAGTGTTAAATTATCCTGAAGGCATGAAATGTTTGTACAGTAACCTGCCTCTAAACAGTATGATCTACAGTAATTTAACAAATATTGCTACAGCTGTACTGTATCAATATTAAGCTCCATTAAACACTCATATAGATGTGTATTTAAAACATTTTTATTTAAGACACTTTTTAAATTAGATATCGGCTGGATGTTTGGGGTCATTTTCCTGCCGCAGAATAAAATTTGGGGACCAATCAGACCCCTTCTTGATAGGGAAGTATCTCCTTTTATTTGTCAGCATTGAGGACACCAATAATCACTAAGCACTTTAAAACGCCTTGTTGCTGAAAAGTGCTATAAAAATAAATTTGACTTGACTTAATCTTCTCCAGATCCTTAACTCCATTTGAAGTAATGCAGCCGTAAACTTACAGGAACCTCCACAGTGCTGCACCTATTATTATACTGCTCTCCAGCACGTTTGGCAAACAGCTAAATAGCTCACATTTTAAGTCATCAGCCCAGAGCCGCTGCTGCCACTGTTGTGCATAATTGAGTCACTTGGTCTTGTTTTCACATTGGAGGAATGCCTTTTTGATCTTGTTTCGTCCATGTGACCACTTCTGGTCAGATTCACCTGACTGTAGATGGTCATCTATATTTGTGAGTCCCACGAGTTTCTGCCAGTTCTGAGCGGATGACTCTGCCGGACATCTTCTGATTTTGAATATTTTATCTGAGTTTTCATGGTCAACAGCTGCATCTTCGGTCCTCAGCGTTGTGCAACCAAAGTGTAACGGTTCATGTACAGGTATGTGTATCATAATGTACACCATGTAAAACTCTACTTCACTGAATATTGTACATAATTTGTATGAGCTGTATTTATTGAAGTAAAACATGAAATGCTACGGATTAAAAAAGTTTGGAAAATTAGCCATGATGTTTGCTTATTGCTTTAAGCCACCTTGTTGTAGCAGTTCTATATCCTGCCATTTGTCACAGCTTAATATATCAACAAAAGAGAATTTTTATATTGTATTATGAGACTTTTATTGTAAAAATCAAATGCAAGAGGGTCTCTTATGATGCACACTTCTACTCTGTAGTACAAATTCTACAAGATATATGAAATCTAAAATACAAAGTTTAGATTTCTATGCTTCACAGTAAAAAGATGCACTGAAGGATCAATATGTGGCACAGAAGTTTGATCAGTACTTGAGATTTAGTGTTGAGGTCCAATCCTTGTTTGTTTTTATTTAACCCTAGAAGTGCTTTCAGTGACAAGCAGCCACACTGTTAGATCTTTTATCTGCACTGGCTAATGTACTTTTGATTTCCTCATATTTATCTTTTAATGTACACGATTGCACTTGACTAATACTTCAATCGATCACATTTAAAAACAGCAAAATGTGAACAAAACAAAACAATCTTTTGTTGTGGATATTTAGTGTCTTCAAAAATGAACATGCTTTACTACACATACAAATAATTCAGGATTTCTGAGCTTTATTTGTATTTCAAAAGACTGCTTGTTAAGATAAACTGCTTAAATTGAAAATAATGTATTTAAATTTCAACTTCCCATGCTAAGTCCAGTTCAGACACAGTATGAATTGAATCGAAATGGGACATGGCTGCAGTAAATCATTTGTGTTTGTCACCAGGATTAACGTGATAATTGCTGTTACTATTTTAAAAAAGAACAAAAAAAAAAACAAAACACTGAGAATAAAAAATGTAAAGAAACACACAATCTTATATACTGATTAAAATAAAATAAGTAACCTTTATAAAATCAGGTACAAGGAAAGGTTTTCCACCACAGGCTGCCAGCTTTTTCCCTTCAAATAAACACAAAAAAGCTGAACTGAGGTCATGTTAAAATCATACTGATCAATAAAAATACAAATACTGCACAGGCTAATACTAGTATCGTCTTTTCTTTCCTCCGTGTCCTCCTTGGTTCCTGCCTCCGCCTTTCCAACCTCCTCCACCTCCTCTCCAACCTCCTCCCCCACTTCGCCCACCTTGACCCCAGCCGCCTCCTCCTCCGCCACCACGACCTCCCCAGCCTCCTCCTCTTCCTCCACCGTCCTGTCTTTTCTGCCAGGGTGGCATCTCAGGAGGCGGGGCATCAATCTCAGAAGGACGTCCTCCTCGGTCTGGTACTCTTCCCATGATGACCTGTGGAGACAAAAACACTTTTATATGGAAAACAATACAATTAATGCCTTTTTTGAATTGATAAAGTGTTTCCTTGTTTACTGTACCTTGTTGACAGCACATACTGTCTTCTCCCTGCTGGTGCCGCTGCTGGTCTTCACCACGTTGCAGATGTCCTCTCTGGCAGCCAGCAGCCCGGCCATGTCCACTGTGGACTGTGGCCTCAGAGAGTGTCGCTTAGGCTGGTAGGCTCGTGCCATACTATCCACCTTCACCTGAAACACAAATAAACAATGACATTACTGGTATTATTCTTTTAACCAAAGTAAATATGTGCGATGTGAACATACCTTGGCTCTGTCTGACCAGCCGAATGACTGAACGGTGACGTCCAGCCGTTTGATCAGCATCCTGCGGCGACACTCGTACTCTGATGACAGAACTTTGTTAATGTTGTGCAACTTCTCCTGCAGAGAGACAAGCGGAGACTTGAGTAAAAGGTGTAGCCTGCAGATGTAAAATCCAGACGTGAATTTGTTCCTCTACATACCCACTGTCCACTGCTGAGAGCTTTTTTCAACACTGGCTTTCCAACAGACCCATTAGGAAGACCTTCAAGTAATTTTTCAACCTATAATGACAGGTTTTAATATTTTAATAAATGATTTATACATTTGTGAATTTCTATTTTGCATAGACAGTTAAAATAAGTAATTTAAAGACATTTCCTTCCCTAAAATAAACAGGCAATGGTACTGTATTTTTAGGATTAATAAATTTAATAGTCTAAGTTATAATTATACTAACATTTAGATTGATTTAAGTTTATCACATAAATGGCATAAGGCCCACTGTTTAAATCCTGCCACATGACAGTTTTTAACTTCCTTGAAGCTATTAATGAGTAACAACAGCACCAAAATAAGCTTTGTAACAAATTATATAAACATGCTCACCTTGTTTTTTATTTGAGAGAAACACCCTATTGCTTCCTGTCCTCTGGGCTCTGGTAGCTTCAGTGCTTCACAGATTGCTGAAAGCTCTTGACAAACCGGACTCCCTTCTTTGTGTCTATCGGAGGCTTGCCTGCTCCTCTTGATCTGAGCCGCCTGAAGCTCGGAGCTCAGAAACACTAAGAAAGGAGACATGTTTTAATTCCTAAATCTCATACTGACCACACAATTTGTGGCACAATGACTGGATGAAGGAGGCTGACGACGTACAGACAAACTTGAGATGGTCTTTTGTGTTTCGAGCACTGCCCTGAAGGATCCCAGAAACAGCTTCTTCAAAAGGGCAGTGCAGCTCCTTCAGCAAGCCGCTCATCTCCACCTGAAGGCTGCTAATATCATCTGAATGAAAACACACAAAAAGCAACTAAGCTGTCAGATTAATATGACATAGTTAGAGTTGTAGGAAATAATGCACACGACTGTACGTTTTTAAAGAACACATTAAAGATGTGAACGATCAGGGCTCGGTGGGACAGCGGCTGTCGCCTCCCAGCAAGAAGGTTGCAGGTTCGCATCCTGGCCTGGGGCCTTTCTGGGTGGAGTTTACATGTTCTC
>JAOXNZ010000002.1:9004524-9030108 GCA_028566095.1 Kryptolebias brasiliensis | reverse complement strand
GCATTGGTCAGGGCATCTGGGATAGATTCTCTTGCTCGGAGCTTCAGTTTTTTGTTTGCTTAATTTAAAAACTTAGTTTTAAATATAAAGATTATGCTGAGTTATACCTCAAAAAGTATCTGGAACCACTTAATTCTTTTGATAAACAAAGTCACTTGGCTTTACATCCAACACGAACATCTCCCAAAATTTAAAATCACACTATACGTGTGGGACAACATGCCACAAGATTTTCAAAAACATTTTTTTTTTAATTGAGGGGGATACCATTTAGTGCATTTTTCTCTGGTGAGTAATTACATTGTCAGCAAACGCTTAAGCCATGAATGAAAGGCCACTGTTACCCAACTGCAAATTCACACAAAAAAAAGCAAGAACACGTCCCTTTTAGCATACTCAAACAGCAAGTACTTTTTGTCCTCAATGCAGTTGTAGCTTTGTTGTCTTTTTGTCATTAAGTTGTCGCTATCTGTACAAAATATATACTTTTTTCCTTCATAAAGTTGCACATTGTGGCCTGGCTTTGCCAATATATGAGCGTGAATGTGAGATGTGTGTGTGTGCGTGTGTATGTGTGCGTGTACAGGTGTGAGTAACATCTCCAAGTCTGTTAATCATGATGTCTCATCCTCCTCGTCGCCTCAGATTAAGCTCCTGCATTTAACTTGATGCTCAGAGCTCCCAAAAAGCATATTGTTAGTTCTCCACTGCTGCTTGTCGGCGACAAACACAAACTGAAATCTCCAAAAGCCCTCAGAGCTGGGGATCAACAACACATCACCCCTTCTGAGAGAGAGAGGAATGAAAAAAGGATGCCGGCTAATAATTTTCCGCTTTTATCCACTGCCTTTGTTAGCTAGCTTTGAGGGTGTCCCATTGTCCGGCGTCGGGTCATCCCGCGGCCTTGTGCTTGCCCCCGCAGCAGTGGCAGGCCTCGCCACAGTGGTGGCAGGCGCGCAGAGGCAGGTAGCAGCACATGCAGGGTGCGATGAAGGAGAGCGCCAACAGGGCCAGCCAGCGCAGGCAGAACTGCTCGTCAGATGTGTCACACGAACAGGGGTCTGAGTAGTCCCCCTCTGAGTCGGACATACAGTGATACAGCATGCTCTCGGCACAGAGCATGCAGCTGACTTTGTAGATGCACTGCTTGATCGGGTCAGGGGCATCCTGGCACTGCCCCCGCCAGTTGTCTTCGTGGTTGAACATCTCTCGACAGTAAATGCAGCGCGAGCGCTCGCCGTCCTCTCTTCGCCGACGGCCTTTCTTTGACTTCAGAAGGGGCGACGGCTGAGTCTTAATGGCCGTGTCCTTGCCCAGCCCCAGCCCCATACCTGTTCCAATGCCCAACCCGGGGCCAGAGTGAGAGTCTCCACCAGGGCCATCGGGAAAGAGGTACTCAAACTTCTTACTGTCCAGTTTGTTAAAAGGGATGCGGAAGTCCACGTCCTCACGGTCGGTGTCGAATTTGTTCATGACCGGGTGGCGGTAGTCCTCGTAGCCTCGGATGAAGACGTCTTTACGCGGGTTGATGCGAACAATGTCCTCTTCGTCCACGCGAAAACTGACGCGACGAGTTGACTTAAAGAAAACCAGCAAAGAGATAAAATCAAAAATCTATCCCTATCTATCTATGCTACTAACGTACATACATACATACATACATACCTGTGGAGGCAGGTAGCGACGGGTGTCATCAAAGGGCTGGGTGCGGACGTAGCAGCCCCGGAATGGCTCAGTGGAGACAACATTACTAGGAGGACAGAAGGGCTCCTTCATCGGGGTACAGATCGGCGGAGGCTCGTCACACACCTGGAGAAACACATAATCGGGCCAACTGTAAAACAGTTCTGATATATGAAGTCAACACATCTTAATCTTCCTTTCTTCTTATAAGTTTAGTTTTTCTGCTGAGAACAGAACAGAGTCTATGCTTGTGCATGCCAATTGGCATGCAGTTACATAGTTCATACATAATTCATGGTTATTATGGTCCACATTGAAGCAAGTCAGTGACATATTTTGGGAGATGTGGAGACGCACATTTAGGAATTCTAATAATCAATTTACCGACATCAACTTTGGCTCTGTTAATTAAAAAAAAAGGAACAAAAAATTATTTTAAAACACGAGTGTTGCAGCCCAAACACTTGACATTCTCACATTGTACATTACCATTTCACTGTCAGAAGCACTAATGGTCAGTTTTTATGACTGCAACAGCTTTGACTCAAGGTGTGTAGGCTGTGCGTGTGTGCGTATTCCACTTTAACCACCAGGGGGCATCCTGCACCCACGCTTTGCCAAATGACCATGTTGAGTGGTGATGACTCAAGGCCCTTCTGTTACAAGAACTCAGAGTTCTCATCAGGCTTGCATGTGTTCCCACAAACAAACACACACACACACACACACACATACACAAAAAAAAAGACTCTCGAACAATGAAGAGATAAATGAAAGTAAATATTCTCTTCACACTGCACCAATTGATCTCATGAGGAAAACTCACGGTTGAAATTAGGCAGGTTGACATGTCTATAAATAGCATCAAATGAATGATACTTATAAAGTATAATGAAAAAAAATATCTGAAGTTCTACAGAAATTAAATGATTTAGTGCAACACCTAGGGACCCATGACAACAAAACCAAAAATGTCATAATAGAACCATAAAACTGTGATGCTACAGAGCAGAGAAGATAATCAGAACATTAAGAAGTTTATATTCTGAGCCGTATTTTTTTGTGTGCGACCATCTTCAGGATTTGCAGCTCGTTCTGTTTCAAACATAAACACGAGTCGAGGTATCCTCACGTAACTTTGACCCAATCTTATTCATTGGCTAGCTGTCCCTCTTTTCCCACACACATCCCGACCTCATCAAGGCAGGGTTAGTCCTCCCTTCTTCTCCTCCCTCCCTCCTTTCTGCATGTGGAGGAGGCTGCTGGCTCTGGTTAGTCAGTGCCGTGTGTAAAGTAGCCCACGCCAGTGCTTTAACGCACAGCGGAAATCTGGTTTGCTCCTAGCTGCTGCTACAGTAATTACTGTCCTGTGGTTGCTAAGAGATGCTTCCTTTGACTGCCCCCCCCACACACTCGTCTTTCCCCCCTCCTTTCTCCTTCACTTGCTAACCCCCCTCCCCTCCTTTTCCAGACTGCTAGCACATGGTGTGTGTATGTGTGTGACTTTGCTCTTGCTTTGCCTTCAAACGTACCAGATGGTGTAACACACATCCGCAGTGTCTGCAAAGGAATGTGAGGAGCAGGAGACAGAGGAAGGAGAGAGAAGAGAAAGAACAGAACGGGGAAAAATGAGATTGTGTCGTATGCATGCGTGCGTCTGTATTTCTCTCTTTCTCTGCCTCTCGCTCACAGAGAGCATGAGAGGCCAGGAGTCTGCCGAGGGAATGTCATAAACCAGCTCCAGCTGGAGAAATGCAGCACAGAACTTGAAAAGCCAAATGACAGCTGTTTGTGTGTGTGTGTGTGTGCGAGAGAGAGAGAGGGAGAGAGAGAGAGAGAAAGAGAGAAAGAGGGAGAGGAGCGGAGCGAGGGGTGCAAAATGGGAAACAGACATGGGCTTCCTTTTAAAGTGCTTGCCTAAGCCCCACCATTCAAAGGCATGCGTGGGGGCCAATCTGGAGCTGATCTGACCCTGGAGATGTGGCTGGGTGAGGGAGGGAAGAAGGGCAGGGGGTGGGGGTGGAAGCCAGGGGCAACATGGCTCCACAGCTACATCAGGGATACATGCACTTCCGCCCTCAAAGACCCAGGGGTTCAGGACAGGGAAGTTAGGGGGATGAGGCACATACTAAAGACCATACTCAAAGTCCAGGTTACACTGAGTGGCTCTGAACCAACGCTGAAGCTCTGTCAGACCTTCATCTCAAAACAGTTCTTTACGTTCTGACAGCCAAACAGCGACTCCAAGTCATGAAAAGTGGTTTCTGAGGAGCAACGACTCTTTTTTTGGAATAAAAACAAAAACTACCCAAGTCAGAGCTTTAAGAAAGGGCTTATAACCACTATTTAGAAGAAAAACAGAAACGTAAGGAAAAACAAACAGGAAGAGATCAACAGTGCAGATGTGAAGTTAAAGCACCAATGTGAACCAATGAAGTCATTATTATCGCCCACCGCCAAAAGGCAGGCAATAATGTTTTTGCATGAGTCTGTGTGCATGTGTCTGTATGTTAGCAAAATATCTTGTGAACCACTGGAGAAGTTTTATTGAAATTTGTAGAAAGTAATCATTGGAGGATCATCTACAACTGATTAACTCTGGGAATCAATCACATTCAAGATGGCTGCCGCAGCCAATTTACCGTTGAAAACACAAAGATTGCTATAACTCAGCCAAAGATTTTGTGTGGTTGTAGCTGAGAGTCATTCACAACATTACTGTGAGCACTACACATTGTGCAACATCTTGACTTAAAACTTTTGCATTATCTCTTGGGTGTCCACCTTGTTTGTCTGTTTGCAAAACATCTCATGAACAACCGCACAGATTTACTGAAACTTTCAGGAAATACTCGTTGGCTGTACCCCTACAACTGATTAACGTTTAGATTCACCTTAATTCGAGATGGCTGCCACAGCTCATCTTCATTTGCCAAAACAAAAGTGTTTCTAACTCAGTTTCACAGATAGTGAGCTAAAATTTGGTGTGGCGGTAGCTCAGAGTCATTCTTAACACATATTCCGAGAGCTAACACATCTTGGAAGATCTCACGTGAGACTGCACATAACGTCATTTACAAGGTTAGACCAAACTGGCTTTAACTCAGTCCCATCGCATAAACACCACTGAACACAGAGCATTACGTCATGTAGCAATGTATTCACAAGCACCGTTTGGAGCGCCGGTCCATGTTTTATTACACTTGTTGATATTTTTAAATGGCCATCACTGTAAACTGTATTCAGTAATGCAGGCTACAGTTTGCATCACTCTTGAATTAAAAATTTAAACTTAATGGCTGTGAAAATAAAATGATTGAAAGCCTCTAAACGGTCTGAGCTTTAACATGGCTGGCTTATTGTCCATTTCCTTTATGTCTTGTGAGCTATGCTCGTCTATTGTTTGCTTGTCTTTTGTTTTGTTCAAAATAACCTTAAGATGAATTGTGATTACATTTCTTTATCTCTAAAAAATCAGGTTAAAATTTCCCCCCTAAAAAGGCAAGTTTGTACCTTTAATCTGTAGCTGTTCTAGGTATAATGCCGGCTTAGTGAACTTCGCTCATGTTGAGTTGATTGATGCGTCAGTGGACTTGTCAGCATGGACACAACAAATTGCTAGTTGCATGGTTGTCCACAGAAACTTAATGCAGACCCTATTAGCACTATGGATTTAAAAGGTATGAAATGCCTTTAACTGAGAAATCAAGAGATAAATGAAAATTTCATGTTTGAAAGTTGTTTTCAGTTTAACAGTAATGGACAAAAGCTAAATCTTTCTATTAAGATTTTATTAAATCTTTCTATCAATTTCTTAAGCTAATACATTGGCTGTTAAGATAGTGTCCAATTCTCAGCAAAAGATGGAAAAAAAATGTGATGAGCACGCTTTTAGAAACATCAGATTATGGCTTTTATCAACCCTCCATTCTACTAGTAAGATTTATCACTGAATTAAAAACCAAGATGGTCTGTCCTGGCTGCAAATATCAACTGACCAACAAACTATATGTGTGCAAAAACAATAAACAAAACTTCTTGCCAACACGGAATTAGATGTGCATGATTCCCTTTCGTATTAAAGAAACATCTCTTTACTCTGAGTTGATGGAAGAATTGTGGTGGCATGGCATAATTCTTGTCAGTGGGTCATCACAGCTGGGGCGGGGTGCTGTGGAACCATGTCATCTGTAAAATATGTTGCATGTGCATTCTGCGTGTGTGTGTCTTGTGTGTTGAGTGAGAGAGGAAGAATGTGGTAAGCTTGTGAAAGATAAATGTGGGTGCTCATCCTCAGTGGGCAGGATGTGGGTGAAGACCATCTTCAATGTCTGTACAAACACACACACACACACACACACACACACACACACACACACACACACACACACACACACACACACACACACACACTTTATCATACACAAACTGATGGAGCAATGCAAGGCTGTTTAAAATTCCTACCCATCGTCATAGATGTCTGAAGATAATCATAAAATTGAACAAGGCTTGTTGTTGACCTCACATTCTGATTAAAACGTTGCAATTTTCTTTTGTCAGGAAGGTCACAACTACAATCCTAAAGCAGCCTGCTAATAACGAAAGGAAGGAACTTATGGTAGCTATTTCTATATTAATGTAAACCCAATTTGTCAGAACAATAAGTGGTGTCACGTCATAGAAACAGCCAATGTTGCACCTTATTCGGTGGTGGCATTTGCTGGTTCTTGGGTTGCAACACTTGTCTCTGGTTCACTTCTCTTTCTCTGGAGCCCAGGCCTTCGAACGCAACATTCAGATGCCAGATCACCATGGTGACACCCTCAGTAGCTCACTGAACCCTGTGAACACCCCCCCACCACCACCACCTCACACACACATACACACACCCTTAACCACTCTTGAGATGCACCCCCCCGCTGCCTAGCAACAGTGAATTTCCTGTATGTTCGGGTTAATTCCTTAAAGAGGAACTTTACCCGAAGAACAGGAACGCAGCTTTCCCTCCTGCACCGGTTTTCTACTCCATATTAAGAAGAGTGTCAGACACCAGGCAGGGCAGAACTGATGACGAGTCTTCAGGCACTATACCATATACTTATAGCTAAAACTAATCTCATGGCAGGCCCTGTAAAATGTCAAAATAAACCCTTAAAAGACACTTTGTTTACCTACTGAGTAATCTTAAATTAAATTAAAAAACCCCCACCAATGCTAGTCTGGTACAACAGTTCAATAAATAGTTTTTAGGTTCCTATTTGAGTTGTTTGCATGTAAATCCAGCTTTATTGCACAAGCTCAGACATACTTTTATACATACCACATAATGCATAAAAATAATGGGATTTTTGTTAAACGTATTTGTTCAAACAAAACGTAGCACTGATGACAGAGTGGTCGCACTGGATAACCTTACACTGTACGGCCATTTTCTTGTCCCGAAAATGCAATTCAAGAAGCACTCTTCATTCTGCAAATCCGTCCTTTTACCTACTTTACAATGGTAAGTGGAACAGGTGACTAATACGTCTGGTATCTTAAACAAACTAACATAGGTGTGTTGGCTTGAACTATATACTTCCTCCCTTACTTTGCTTAAGAACAGCATTTAGAACCACCCATCATTTTCATACATAAACCAAAGTACCAAAATGATCTGTTCCTGTTTGAAATGCAAAGGAATGCCACAAAGCCTGACTTAGAGGGTATATTTTGGTATATTTGGTGGCATATTAAGTTTATTTTTGCAGGTTAGAAAGCATTTACAGTATCTTAATCCTCAAAGCCATCAAAACAGGCACATCCTGGTTTATAAACACAAACATCCAGAAACTCTCAACTCACCGGTAGTCCATCCTCGGGGGTATCTCCTTCACCGAATGGACGACACCCTGAAAAATAAAAGGAAGAGTGAAAAATATTCTCTTAATCTGTCCACCAATTTAAACCACTAAAATCATTTTACTGTAGATGGATGAGATCTCCCCTGCCAAGGATGCTAGAGTTTTTTCATTTCTGATTAGTGTTGGGTCAGAATAGTTCAAGGCTTCTGCTTTCCTCTGCATGTTGCCTCATGGGGAAATGAAAGTTGCTTTGTGTTAGCGGGACACACAGAAGTTTATCTAATATGCACACAGCTAGAATATTATCACCCCAACCAGTTAAATACCATGTGCTGAACTGTTTACTTCTAAGCAAAGTTTTTTTTTCTTGTTAGAATAGAAATAGTTCCTGTTTTGTGCTTTATGTAAAATATTAGCGCTTACTGCTTGGAGCCTGATCGTTCCCCAGTTCCCAATTTATTCTACGTTCAATCTACTGGAAGTGGGATGTTGGAAGTTAAAAATTAGGTCCACATTTTGAGAAACAACAGAGCTTTTGTTTATTGAGTGAGCGGACTTTTGGGAACATTTTATCTGAGTTATCGACTAGGAAATCTGACTTTCCTGTCTAGTTTTTTTTCCCTCTGTGACAGAAATCAAAAACTTGAAGCTCCCAGTTGCCAGTAAAAGCACCATAACAATGGCAGAGTTTTCAGTAGACATTAAGCAGTCCTCAGAAAAATAAATAATTTACTGATTGTTGAAATGCAACTATGTCTACACCTTTACACAGCCTCTATGCATGTATGTGTGTACGATAGTCACATGACCCTGATTGCAGTTTTTTTTTTAATCTTTAAACCTGAACTGTGCTAATGGTATCTGCACATGCTCTTCCCAAAGTTTGCGAACCCTTTGATGATCCATACACACCTAAATTTAAAAAAGGAAGTACCAGCAGAGGCCTGAGTTGGTGCACAAAAACAGACTAACTTACATACTTCTTATAGGTTGCAGGACTGGACTGTGAATTTTTTAAATTCTGTTTAAAGTATGTCTTCAAAAACATTTAGGACTGGGTTAATGTTGAAATAAACATGGACTGAACTGCTTCCACTAGAAAAGAGGGGGAAGGCTCCAAGAGAAACTTTTTAACTTTAGTTCATTTAATTAAACTCATTTAATTAGAGGCCTCTGTTAAAGCACCGTGTCAGTCTCCTTGTCTGTATTCAGAAGGAGAACAACACTCTGTCCCAGTGTGGAGAGAAGATTTCACTGGGCTAGTGTTAGACGCAGTCTGTCTGTCTGTCCGTCCATCTCTGAATCATGTAGCGAAAGAACGGAGAGCGTCAAAGCTTTTCTCCAGCCCTGAGAGAAAGAGGCCTCCTGCAGCACGACTCTGGCAGCGCTAGGCCGCAAAGCTGCCTGAGCCGTGTGCCTGTCGTTGCCACGGCAACAGGAGACTGCAAGACTGATACGCACACGTGCGCGGGCAAAAACATATTCTCTCTTGCTGCCTCTTCTCCCACACACACTCACGCAGCAGCCCAGAAGCATAACGATGCCACAGGAATACAGACGAACTCGCCCGCCTGCGCTGAGGAGAGGCATTACACAACACTGACAGAATACAGAGGGGGCTGAGCGAGAGAGGAAAACCGACAAAGGCAAGGATGGGAGGGAAAAGAGAGGGGAAAGAGAAGCGCAGATGCTGGGGAGTCAAAACCTACCATCACCTCCTGTTGCTGACATGCACAAAGGGAGATTTGGAAGTTGTTTTTTAATAAGCAGATTAAAACAGTTTAGTGTTTCTGGGCGGTCATTAGGATGTGGATTATCACTACTACTATCTACTACTAGACATTTTGTTTTTTACTTGAACAATATGCCATGTGCAGATTAATTTTATTGGAATGAAAATAAAATGAGCTACAGTATAGGGCTGTCACAAAAAGTGTTACTATAAAACTTTATTCTTTGTTCCTGCTTCATGTTTGGTTTACAGGAAATGCAGCTTTCCAAGACAGTAAATTCACCTCTTACCTAGACACTGCCTGGACTTGTGCCCTGAAGTTCAAATCTCTGATAAGCATTTGTGGGCAAGAAGAGACTGATGCCCAGCTGTGATAAGCCTTTATGATATGCTCTTCTTTACCTCATTTATGATGTTATGGTTCTCAGGTCTACAAAGTAAAAGAAAGATTATGGTCTCCCAGCTAGCCAGCTCACGACTTGTGTAACGTGGAACTGGGTGGCAGATTGCTGAGTTAGCAAGTCTTCGACTAATTGGATGACTTTGCAGCCTCTGGCTCTGTACAGAAAAATATTGCTTATCAGGACCCAAAGCTGCCAACTTAAGTCCGTGCAACAAGAAAATTTAGTTAAGCTTTTAAAGAAACATAAAAGCCGCATCCTATACTGTCAGACCAATCCTTTCTTTTCTAAAACCAGTTTAGCCAGTTCTTAAATCTAGCTACTTTGAACTACTAATAAAGACAAAAACTCAAACTGGAGAGGTTTTACCTGACCATAGCCCCTATCTCAGGGTTTTTACTCATTCTGAGTTTCACATTTTGTCACCCCCCTCCCTCCTTTCCTATCCTCTATTGTCTTGTATCATGCACTCTCTGGGCAAAGTGTTGAACAACCAGTCTCTACAGGAAGTGTTGAGATTATCTGAGCAGCTGGGACTGATAAGATATCACAAGAGGGGTCACGATTGGGTTCAGTGAACAAGTAGCAGCGATGGAGTCATCAAAACTAATCAAAGCTTTGCTTTTCTTCCACAACAGAGGCCAGTTCAGCGATCACAAGACAAAGATAAATAAGCAGAAACAAACTAAAAAAACATTGGTGGCGCATTCATAGACAGTCAGTCAACTTATTTTACATGTGATGAATAACTGCTAATAAAAGCAAATGTTGGTGAATGCATTTCTAACTTAAAGTACATTTTGCCGAGTTATAACTGACTTATCTGGTTTGACCTGCTTTACAAAACATGCAGACACTATAGTAACACACCCATACCTTGCTTAATGTCCTCGATGGCCCGGCGTATGCCCCTGTCAAAGGCTCGGGCGTCAGCAGGGCTCTGGAACGTCAGGCCAAACTTCTTGTCATTAATTCTCCAGTGGTGGAAGATGGGGTTGACCTTATTGTACACTAGGTCTCTCGACAGAACGCACTCCAGTACCACCTGAGAACACACGCAGTTTAAGAGTCAACAACATGATGTCAGATTAAGCCAAACAGTTTAGCATTTTTTTCTAATGGTTTGAAGATTGAATTTAAACATGAATTTGCTCCTTTATCTAACTTCCTGATCTGTTTTAATTTGTCACATCTGTTCCAACGTAACATGTCAAAAAAAAAAAAAGAAAGGGGGGGAAAGACAGCCCATTTTTACATCAGGGATTACATATGCAAATCCAGGATTTCAAAAAAGAAATACTTACCACAAATCTGATAATTTCCTATTAATTTTAGAAAAAATTGTAAAACATATTCTCAATGGTGGGGTTCTCAATATGGAGCACTTTGAAGCTGAAGCGCAGTGGTGGCAGGAGGTTATGGGTGTGTAGGGACGTTTTGAAGCCAGGAAGCCCAGGAGCAGGATGAAGACAGGCTTTGCTTCTAAAACCTATTATTAATCAGGGCTACTGGGCCGCCTCCTGGCCTTCCTCTGGGCAGATTAAATGAAATGAGACACGGCCATTAAAGTCTGTGAGGTTTTCTCTGACATGCACGAGAGGTGGCTTAACAGGGTGTGAATGTGAGAGTGTGCTCACGGTGATCTGATGTGAGAGACTGCGTAAAGCACAGGAGCTGGTGTGATTAAAAAAAAAATAAAAAAAAGACAAACAAAAAAAAAAAAAACACTGATTGATCCAAGTGCTTCACTGTTCATCTTCACTTTTCAAGACTCATATTGGAGAATCACAGCCACTAACTCGAGGCCTAGTGCTCCTTGAAGGAATGCATATCGCCCGCCAACTGTTAAGGCAGAGTTTTAAACTAAGACCATCTGTTTTGGTCAAACCTTAAAACAACATTACACATGATCTCATGCAACATTGAGAGATGTCCAATGGTTCATAAGATATTTTGCTTAAAGTCAAACAGGGTTGACGCCAATACTTAATGCCAAGGTTTTAGGCAAAGATCTTGCACAATGTGTTGTGCTTGAAAGTATGTGTTGGGGCTGACTATCAGCTACTACCACGCAATATTTTATCTCTACATATATCTAAAATTGGCTGAGTTATACCCAGTTTTGTGTTTTGTTTTGCCAGTTGACTGTGGTGGCCATCTTAAATTGGGCTGACTTCAAAATGTATACAATAATAATTGTTTTTGATATATACAGGCTCCATCACATGGGTCTAGATTTCAATACGTTTTAGTAAGCTGCCATGAAGCCTCGGTCTAAATGTGCTGTAACTTACAACAACCGTCCCCATGTCACTACTGCATACCTGCCTTAAGGAAGAAACAAAGGGGCAAGGGTTACGCTTGTGAGTTTCCCCAAAGCTAGAACATAAAGGAAGGGAAGACAAGAGGAATGGATGTGAGAGGATGGGGTGGCAAAGACGAGGCAGGAGGGAGGGGTCCACAGTGCCTCTGGGGGTGACTGGGAAGGCGAGACTGAACGGAGCCAGAGCAGGTAAGGTGAGCGTGCAGCAAGGCCTGACAGAGGAAGTAGTATCACAGTTGCATGGCAGGACGACACTTAACACCGCATTCCACAATGTGCTCAAAGAAAAGAGAGGAGGAGGAGGAGCCACCTTTCCAAAAAAGAAGACAGAAAGAAAACATGGGCAGGAAATGTTAAAGGAGAAAGACAAAAGACATTCTGAATGTGAGACATGTAGCGAGAAATGAGAGGACATTGTGTGAGAACATGGTGTAAAAAAATAAACCAAACACTATACTGCATTGTCTATAAGATGGCTTTACTTACAGAAATGTTGCCTGAGAGATATTTAAGGACATTTCTAAAACATACAACAACTGTAGCGATCCACTGTAACAAATAGACCTGTGCTGCAAGGTAAAGCTATTCAGAGTGAGCCTTGGCAACAACATATTCACAGCCATATCAACCAGAGGGACTCAACGACTACTAATGAAAGAAAGGGAGGTGGAGAGGAAGGGAGATTAGCCAGAAATTTGTCATAATCCGAGAGCTGGTATGGTTATCATTGACCAAAGAACCAGTGAGAGAAAGAGAGACTGGAAGGAGGGAGGGAGGGAGCAAGTAGGAGAGTGATTGGTGGCTATATGGAGAGCCAGCTGAGTCATCACCAGCACACTCTACGCCGCATCACTGCGCTTATAGACAAAACCCCTCCACCTCTTTTCTTCTGTCTGCCATCTTTTTGGCTCCACCTCCATTTCCTGCTCGTTGAATACAAAAGTACTTTTTTCTGAATTTTGCTCATATGCATCACTATCACCTGATTTCTGACCAAGAAAATTCTGCCTTTCTGTTTTTGAAGTATCTGTATTTCTGTTTCGTCGTCTTCTGTCTAGATCGGCTAGCTGTCATGAATGGCAGAATTAATTTTCCCTTTTTGTATTCTGCCCATTTTCAGCTGAAAAAGAAAATTGAAATTATACTATTTTTAAAGACAAAAAGTGTACATGGCTGAAATATGGTACACCATGTTCCCTTTCTATGTTTGACAAACCAAACGGGTTTTTAAACATAAAAAATGTTCTCTCTGGTCTGTTTAAAAAAAAAAAATTTAAATAATACAACATAATGATAGCCTTTTGTTTACCTCTTAGATCAAAACACTGGCGTTACCGTTTTAAAAAAAAAATTACTGTGGCAACAAGATTGATATGACTGTGTGTTTTACTTTCAAACAAAGGGTAGTATTTTAATGTGGTTTTGTTTGTAGTTGCTGCTTTCTTGAAATCATCACTCTGCCTCTTCCCCTGATGCCCTCAGACAGTCGGTAGCACTGTGGTTGACGCCAACACCCTGGCACTGGGTGGCATCCTGACAGACCTACATATGGCTGGGTGTTTGTTGTGGTGGCTGGGGACTCTGGCGGTGATAGGGGTGTTTCACCACATCCCATAACAGTTGCCGGAGTCTCTGAACCATGTCTTCGCCATGTCTGAACAACAACATTCTCGTCACACCCCTTTCCCCTCCCCCCGTGTGCCACACAACATGCTTGGATAGCAACGCACAAAACACAAATGCATTGTGGACACAAAACACATAAAATGAGTTCCGTCTAAGAAGATTAAAAAAAACTCGACTCAGACGCCTCTGTAACAAGTCTCCAAGGTCAGATTGTCTGGAATCACCAGAATCTGCATCACGGTGGCCTCCTTTGCCTTCTGGCAGGCAACATTTCACACACAAAAAGATTTACACCCTCAATACCACAGATTTAAGATTATCAAAGCAAATCTTTTCAATCTGTCTTTAATCTAAAATGCAAAGTGATCGTGTGACAAAAAGTTCACAGCAATATGTAATAAAGCCTATACATTTCTTTGTAAGATCACTTGAGAATAAACATGTAATTTCCAGGTTTGCTAATCTTAAAAACACATAGTGAGTGTAGATTTTAAGCCCATATTCAATCCTTCAGAGCCCTTCCATGCTCTTTGTGTTTCCCTCATCCACATTCTCTTCTTGAGTAATCTGCCCTTCTCCCTGATGACGTCAACATGCATCACAGCCTCACGCAGTTTGCTCCTATTTTCAGATACCTGAGTTATGAATGAAAGCAGGAAAAAAAAAAAAAAACTCCACTTCCTGTGTGTGTCAGTAAGTGTGAGTAAAACAAGGAACAGAGGGAAGTCTGGGAAAGTGGGGGTCATAGTGACTCTTCAAGAGAACAAACTATTTCCTGTTTGTGCAAATTAATCTGCATTAAAAGGAATGTCTAAAAAGAGAGTAAACACATTAGCGATCCTGTGACGTGTATATCATTAAAATTACTTTGTGGGATGTAGTGTATGACAGTTCATATACAGTTTAGGGGCCTTACCATTTTGTCTTTGAGTCTTTCGCCCTTGATGTGGAACTCCACAGCGGTGGGACTGGGACTAGGACTGGGGCTCGGACTTGGGCTACCAGGGCTGAGGTTGCTGCCACTTCCTCCACTGTGGATGCTGCTGCTGTCCTCTGCCCTGCTGACCTTATAGACAGTGACACAGCTGAGGCCTCCACCTCCCAAGGGTAGCCACCCACCACTGGAGTCATCCCGGGTCATGACCACTGCTCTCACACGTGCATAACTGTCACTGTAAAGAAGGAAGGTTAACAACGAGGAAGGATGAACGGAAAGCAATCCTGTTAGGTAACAAATTACACAACAACCACTATATTATTCCTCACAGGATCTTTATACCACAGTCTTGGCTAACATTTCTGACGTTATAAGGGTCAAAACCTGAAGAACTCATATCAAAAATGAGATTCGGCCTAAATGTTTAGTAAGGATGCAGTCAGGAACAAACAACTAGTTGCAAAAAGTATAAATAAATGTTTATCACATTTACCCAATTGTGTACTTTTTACATAAGCCTCAAGTATCTACTATGAAAAAAAAGAAGAGAAAAATATGTAAATATGGCTGGGTGAGGGGGTTAAAACAGCACAATATCTGCAACTAAATAAGATTTAACGTCAGATTATATTCTTTTTATAATTCATATCTGAGAACAGCACTATAACAACTGAATAATTGTATCAAAGCAGCAAAATGTAAATGACTTAAACAGTACAGATTAACAGCATTCTAAAAAAATATTACATTATTAAGCCTGATATGCATCTTTTTTATATGTACAGTATTATATATATATGTATGTATATATATATAAAATCACACAGCAGGAGTACAGCTCTCTCAAGTTGTCAGTGTATGTTTAATCAAGCCAGGGGGTGACTGACCATCTGGTCAAGTTCTGATTTCCAACTTTCCAGCTGAATCAGGTTGTTTTAAACTGGACAGCATGTGACAGGGGCTCTGGCTCACATCACTCTCCTTTCTTTCAATTACAAGTTAAAGCCCGTTAGACAACCTTTTTCTGTACATAATATTATCTACCTGCTGACAGAAATACAAATTTAAGAGGTGTCATGAGAGTAAAAAGCCAAAAAAAAGGGGCAATTTTCTATTGTTGCAGTTTGCAGATGGTTCGTGTGTACTCATTTCACAACATACTGCACACAAAGAATAATGTGATTAGTCGAGGATGGTGTGTTTTAATAGTAATAAATAGTTTTAGGTCATTGTTTGCCAAACAGTGGCTTGAAATAGGCACCGTTTGTGTTATAACATCATTTTACTTATGTGTTAATAATAAAAGAAAGATGTTGGGTGTGTTACCCTTCAGGGGACAGTTGGGTATGTTACACTTTGCCTTTGTACTGTTACATATTACTTGTGAACAAACAACTGGAACAAATTGTGAGCTTTCTGTCTTATAAAGAGCGTGTCTGCGTTTACGGCACAAATCTGGATAAATCTGAGACACATCAGTCAGCCAACAAACACGCTATTCAAGATAAAAAGTGAATAATTCTAGTCATTAATTAAAGCATGCCTTCATAAAATGTCTGTGCCCTTTCACAATTGTCAACTGACCTCAAAGTGGAAAAACAATAAATTGCTATGAAGAACAGAAAACCATAACTGAGGCTTCGTTCACACTGCCGACAAATGCGACCTAATTCAGATGTTTTTGCCCCCATGCGACACATATCAGATTTTTTCATGGCAGTGTGAACGTGACAAATCACATCTGACCCAGGTCTTTTCTCTATGTGGTACTGAATCGGATACATATCCGATGTTTTTTTAAAGCGACCGCAGTGTGAACGTTCATGTCGCATTTCATCTGACTTTTATGTCGGATGAGAGGACGGTCAAAGTCCCACGTTCAAGTCCCACCAGTCTTGGCTCCGACTCTGCATCCACACATGCCTCTGCACAGAGGTAGCAGCCACAGCTCGAAAAAAAGGTCATCATTAACATTTGTGCTCTTTTTCCTCTCTGTCTTCTTGTATCTTTTCCCATTTGGATTTACAGTTTGCCCCGATTGGACAGCAACTTCAAAATCAATACACACGTGCTAACACTCGCAGCGTCCATATTTACTTCTGTAAACTCAGTGTGCGGAGTGTGACGTCCTATCTTCTTCTGAGCATGAGGGCCATTTCGGAAACTGGAGACTTTAAAATGTAATGTGAACGACCACGAGGAAAAAAAATCTGATTTCAGCATTAAAACCCGCAGTGTGAACATAGCCTAAAATTCTGCCAACAGTAGGTACACTGTAAACAAACTGCCACGTGTTATTAAATTAACTTATTACGAATAATAATTTCAGTCATTATTTATTAAGTAACAGTGTATTGGGCCATTGGAAACAACAAAGGTCAAGGCGTGCTGAGAGCAGCGTTTTGCACAAATGGTTGGTAACATATTAAAGACATGGAAGATCAGAGAGCTTACAAAAAAAAGAAAGAAAGAAAAAAAAGAAACAACCTCAACTACAATGTGACAACCGGATATCTGGGACACACTGCTCTTTGTTCAGTCAGTTTAACCAGTACAAGTGATGTTACAGAATGTGAGGTGTTTGTAAAGAAGTCTTCTCAAACACTAGTGACTAAGGGAGTGATCTCATGAACAATAACACAATAAATACACTGCAGCTCTGAAGCCGAACGGTTGCTTCTTTCCTCTTTATACCTCTTCTTATCCTGCTCAATAAGACTGACCTTTGGTCTTCTGCCTTCCACGCCTTCGCCAAACTTCAATATCCTGGGTCTCAGTTAGTAATTACTCTAAAAGCCAGTGAGCATTAAATCTGAAGCTCTTTCTTCACGTGAAAGCACTTGGCACCTTGTAAAAGGTGACAGGAAGTTTCCTCTAAGGATTGATGAGCAAGTCAAAAAAATATAAAACTCTTTAACAATAATTAAATAAGCAAATCCCTTCAATAACACTAAATGTTCACTAAAAACTATATGTGATTTGTTGGAGAACCTAGACAAAACATTCCTGTTTTAACTCATTTTAGATTTTTTTATTAAGGTTGTCTCCAATAAGGCTTATTTATCTATTCTTGACACTAATCAGAGTTAAAATAAGGTATCAGGGGGTACCAAGTTATGAACCAATATTTACATTTTCCTACAGCTAATTCTTATAATACACTATAAGAACATTGAAATGATTAGAAGGCTTTTTTTTTCTAAATTAGCATTATTACATAGTGCAGCATTGCAGAAAATGTAGTACACCCGAAGAAGAGTAATTTAAAAAAATCCCCTGAAATTTGTAGCGATATTAAACACAGTGTTGTATGTAAAGACACTAAATGGAGCAAGAAGAGTTAGCATCACCTGTTTCATGAGAACATGTTACAGTGTCTCTGTTACCTTCGTCCCACAGTGACATTAATGAGTTTTTAATTTTTTAATCGAGCGAGGAAAATGTGCCAATTAGCCACATGCTATTACCTTACACTTAACTGTTACAGCTGACATGAAATGACAGATTGGAAGTTGAGAAAAACTTAGCGACCCTCACACCAAACAATCAAAAACACCTTGATTGAGACCCTGATCCCACAAGTTGAAACTGCAATGAGACGTCCCTAATTTATAATCACAACACATTAATTATCATTATAGCAAAATCACTGCCTTAATCTTCTATTTAGTTACATTAAAGGAGGGAACCTATGTGCTGTTTAATGGACAATCTCATGGTAGCCTGTTGACAGGTGAAAAAAAAATTATATCAGGGCCAAAACTTCCCGTTTTGTGTTTAAAAAAGTCCACAGAAAAATGATTCATCACTACTACAAATTGACTACCAAGAAACATAAAAAACCTTAAGCTACAAAAACGCTGTCCTTGCTAAAAAGATTTTGCATTTTCATGTACAGCTGTCTGTGTTCCTAACAACTAATGCAAATCTATTTAATTTTAATAGCAAATATTATAAACGTTTTTTCTGCAATTTGTGAAACTGAATCTGAAGCACCACTTAGCTTCCCAAGGCTTTGAAGTGTGGGAACCCACTACTTTCCTGTCCAAGCTTACTGTTTTTGCTCACTCTCACACTGTTTTCTCCTGCTCAGAGCAAAAAGACACACAATATATAGTACAATACCTGCCAGCACACAACAAGCAGCAGTTCTTAGCATGACAGGTATGTGCAAACATTTTTAGAAAGTTTTACATCACACTGCTAAGTTCTGCTATTATTACCGCTTAAGATCAATGCAAAGTTTGTGGTCTTAAGCTAGTTAATTACAACATACTGTGTACACTGTGTGAGCTGTGTACACTTCAGTCTGTCTAAAGTTTAAGCAAAGCCGGTCTAACTGGAAAACGAGGGCAAAATTAAAAATACTTTTACTTTGTTGACTTAACTATTAGAAGTTCAAGGAGATTTTCAACAGTCATGCTGTGGCTGTACTGCAAGTTATTGATAAAGCTGGTCAAAATGTAAGCAAGCACGTTGTTAACAGATATGAATATAAAGGAAATGGAGAGTGGGAGTTAAAAAAAAAAAATATATATATATATACATATATATATATATTAAAATACCAGCAACATGAGTTTATGATTAACAAACTTGCACCAAAAATTTTTTTTTTATTCTTTACAAAGAACTGCACAGGACTTATTTGCAAGTCACTGGTCATGGGGGCCTGACAAAACAACGTGACCACGACAAACTTCCCCTTTTCGACTAAACAGAAACACCCATTCTGGTGACATCTTATGACACCAGTGTCACAGATAGCTTGTGAGAACTTCTGTTATACCCAAAAAGAAAAAAAAAAAAAGGTTCTGAGCAATGCAGCAACCAGTGCAAGTGGGATATACCGCTGCTCTAACACCCATCTATGGACACCAATAAAGGATGCAGGTGTTGGGTGCAGAGGGGGCTGTCAGTCAGGCAGGGGTCCCTGGGGTGAACAGAAGGCAGGCGGTGGTGTCGCTCAGCCATGACCACAGCACAATGACCAGGGCCTGACCCTTCAGGCCAACCATCACACACATGCCAGCAACCGTGACACTCACAAGGTGGGGGCATGGCCCTGACAGGAAGTTAAGTGGACTATAGATGTATGCATCTACTTAAATAAAAGAAAATAATAATAAAAAGGTAATTGTAATACACTGAAAAATCTCAAACTATTGTTATCATTAAATGACTTAAATCAAACCAACAATTGGTGCAAACTTTAATTTAACCACTGCATGACTCAAACTAGCTCTCTGCCGTGTTTTTCAGAATCATTCCTTTTCAAAGATGCAAAAAGATATTTTGGTGAAACTTGAACAGAGGAAAAATCCCACATGCAAAGTTTACAGAGGGTTGGTGGAGACAAAGGCCGGCCTCCACACCCCTCGCTGGGAGCCCACAGTCAACTGGACACACAATTGAGAGCGGAAGCAGATCAGCTGGCCTTGGCATGCTGAAAAGAAGGAGGGGGTCGGGCGGGATGAAAGAGAGGAGCCCCCAATTCCGAATTATTCAAAGTTATTCTGCTGGATGACTGACTTCATTTCCGACCAAAGCAGGAGAGAAAGACAGTGGTAGGGGTGAGGACAGAAACAAGGTGGTGAACGAGGTGGCAGTAAAAAAGCTCCCATGTACATCTGAAGAAAAAATTCTACCTACAAAAAACGTTTTTTTTAAAATATATATATATAATATAAAATGCAAACAAGTCTTGCATAAAAGTTTGAGAATTGGACTGAAAACAGTTTATTGAGAATGATCATAGTCATACTGATATATCTGTGAATTTACTAAATTCAGCCTGCTCGCAAGTGAAAACGCACATTTTCAGAAGAGAAGAAGGAATAGAGGAGCATGTGCAGATCAGGCAGCCATGGGCCTCAAGGCCAGTTGCTCCAGTGTGTGGTGGAGAAGGGGGATCCTGGGACAACCATTTCCTAAGTGGACAAAGTGACCGTTTGTCTGCTGCTCTGGCCCATGGCTCACTGGGCTCCACCATGCAATTATGCTTTGCTCCTGTCTCAGCCTTGGGCTTTCCACCCCAAAGGGGAGTGGTGGAGAGGAGTGCAGAGGTAAGGAGGGGGTGGGATGGAGGGTAGAGGGGAACTGAAAGAAAGACAGAAGGAGAAAGAAGAGAAGGAGCGCAAGAAGAGAGGGGGGAAAGAGAAAAGATGTAGCCTGAACCCTGGTTGCTCGCCAAGTCACCCTCCCTTTCCTCCGCTCCATCTCCCCCCTTTCACCCAGCCCCTCCCTGGCTGCCTCTCTGTACACAATGGCTGCTTCTCTGCTGAAATTTCACGTTATTGGATCCAGGGCCTGGAGTTTTGTCCTCCCACAATGTCCAGGCAGCAGAGCATGCTGCAGGGGAGACACACTTTGCAAGCTAAAAGCTGGAAACCATTCGTCCTTTCATTAGCATCTGAAAAGGGGAGAAAAGCCCCCCCCACCTCCTTTTTTTCCATCACCCTTTTTCCTCTCCATCTCTCCCCCGTATCAAAATCCAGGGAAGGCTGTCAAGCTCGGTCAAGCTCCACTAGGCCACTTTGGCTTGTGGGGATTTTTTAAGGGAGCGGGGGGGGGGGAGATCATTAAAATATCATTGGGGAAAATAAACACAAGTTATTTATCCAAATCCGATTCTCTAGATTATCCTCCAAAATGAAAGCAATTACCAAATAAAGTAGGTGGGACATGGAAGGTGGCTATTTTGGGTTTCAGTCAGTCTCTTTGATTCCATTTAGTCATCTTTAACAAATCTTAAGATAAAATATTTGAAGTTTGTACAAAAACTTAACAGATTTTAGCATGCCTTCATTAAAGTCTGGATGGTTTTATTGTAGATTAATTTGGCCAAAGATGTACATCAATAAATACCTTCTACATAAAAAAATAAACCCAGATTGTTGTATTTAAGCTTCACTGAGAATTTCAAAGCAAAACTGAAGGTAACTTCAAGCTGAAGTTTTAAACGGATAAAGTGGTGCACAGCTCGTCCCTGTGACTGTACCTCATTGGAAAGAAATACCATGAAATCTGGGACTCAGCCATTGATTCCAGCAGTGCATCTAATCTAAATGGTGCAAACAAGCTAGCCAATTAGCCACAGTTCAAATCCCCCAAATAACCAGACGCAAACTCAAGGGCACGGACATACCAAAAACAAACATCAACAGGGCCTACCGTGGATGCAGTACAAATTACGGCGTACAGTGAGAGCAAAACACTTTTAAAAGATCTGTCTGTTTGCCATTAATAAAACTGATAATAGGCTTAAGAGGAACACAAGCCTGCTTGCATTAGCTGCAGTGAAAACTAATACACTGGTTATAGAAAGAGAAGTGAAAGAGAAATTTGCCCTATCTACACAACACCTCAGGCTGATGGTGAGTCATCTCCCTCACAAGAACATTCAGCTTAGCTACCAACTGACTCAGAAAAAAAAAAAAATCTGCTGCTGCACGACACAGCAAACCTTAACTTCAAATGTAACACAGTCTTTTTCTACCCAATGATAGCACATTTCTTGGTACTAGCCACGTCTAGAAATATCTGTTACAGACAGCGTTTACTGTGTCTCATTAACCTCTAGTTTCAATGAAAAATAGCCCCAAGAAGCACATAAACATCAGTAGTGCTCACTAAAATGACATTTAGAACAATAATTTTCAAACCAACCCCTCCATTACTTGATTGGGTCTGCAACCCCAACGCTAATGTTCTAAGTCCTGCTGCCCTGTGGCCCTATAAATCAAAAGAATCCCATATGCGTTTCAAATGCCAAAAAGCCTTTCTCAAACATTCATCAAAGCCACATATTGAGATGATCTTAATTCAAACCACAAGCATTTGGAAAATTAAAACCGTACGCTTGCCATTACAAAAAGAGGAACAACAAAATTTGACTGCTGCTGCATCTCTGCTCTGCTTTGATGTAAAAGTAGTCCCCAAGGACCCCGCCGTGTAGCTATGGGAGGAACCATCAATACGTCTTAGGGAGCTACTTAGGAATAATAAACCACTAAACTGAGACGGGGGTATGTGAATGTTAGGAGAAACTGCTAGGACAAGTTGCAAACAATCATTCAGTGCTAAGTTGATACAAGTAGCTTAGCATCATGTGCAGCCTACATATCAAAACTCAAATTATTAGATGGCTTTTAATATCAAATTTTCACTTCAGTGGCTCTGAGCCGAACCACTGTCTGGGAATTCAAGTAATCAAGAAACACTTTAAATCTCTTTTTCATGAAGAATATGTGAACAAAAGTTAACAGAGTAGATACAAATCCATGCTTGAATAGTCTTATAATTTTCATATTTTTTGTAATACTTGACAAAGCAATTTATTTGATATAGTAATTATAACAGATTTGCTTCTTTTAAAATTCACTAATTTCATCTGGCCCTCTCTTTCCCAGAAACACACGCCGGCCAATTGTTTCCATAAAAATAAACACACGTGTGTGTGTGTGTGTGTGTGTGTGTGTGTGCGCGTGCAGTCAGAACCAGAAAAATCTGTTCTTGTTTTCAAAGACGCAGAGTTTAGAAGTTACATCTGTGCCCTTTTATGTCTGCAGCCTAACAGGAAAGAACCATCTTAGCCCAGCTGCAGCAAAGAGCTCGCAACAAGGCCCAGCCTTCATGCTCCCGCATGAGGCACAACTGAAAACAATATCCACAATTCAGACACTTAGTGCTAAAAGCACCTTTTAGAGGCATTAAGACATGGTCTGTGAACTTTAGAGGCTCTCGTTGAGAAAGAAATAAAGACAAGACCCCTGTTCTGTGGCTGCTGTGACGGAGACAGACTCATACAAAGAAAAGTCTAAACTTGGCATACTGTACACATCAGGTCTTTAAAAAAAAAAGCTCTAATTCACTGCTGACATTTTACACCAGCTTCTAAAATACTTGAAGAGGAAATGAAAAACATAAGAAGGAAGTGATTCAGTTTTAAAATACACAGAATCCAAGCATTAATCGGACCATGGGAATGGAACAGTGCATCTCTCATGTTACAGTTTATTAGTTTGTCTCAATAATGAACATCATATGCTTTCTGATTAAACAGAGAATCAGCATTATTAATGACGCAAATAGCTCCCAAAAAAGCAGACACTCGGGCTGTAGAATCTGTCCTAAATAAAAAAAAAACTGTTCAAAACCCAAAACACTTAATCCTTACTAAATGAGATGAAGTTTCTTACATTTATACCCAGCAAGCTGTTAAGTAAAATGTTGTGGCCTCATGTTTATCAAGTAGTACATTTCATTAGCCTTTGTAAACCACATTGATCACAACCAACACTTCCCCCTAAAGAATACAGAAGCAAAACCAAAGACGTGTTCAGCTCAGCAGTTTGTCAGAGGTAAGATAGGCCTGTAACTTAAGACTCGACCAGCTGCAATTGCTAAACATCCATAGAGGCTATAACCAACAATGAGCCATACGCCCAAATGATACTATCTATTAAAAGGTCCAGGAAATTATTTAGCTTAACATAAGGGTCACAGGAAATAGACAATTACTGCAGCCATAAACCGCTAGCTTTAACAGCTGAAGCAGCCGTCTCTCCTCGTTGTCTCAGGACATGATGGGGGTTGTTTGGGAAGAATGCGTTTGGGACGCTCTGCAAAAGCAACGGGAGTGAAAACGGCCCACAGGTGATAAGATCGAGACACCCACATTGGCAGTTAGAACGCTGAGCTGTCGAATCAATCGCACAGATAGGGAGAGCACAGAGAAATGAATCACTGAGGATCACCTGACCGGCAAAGGAAAATACCTCAGTAATATAGGAATCTCAAACAATGGCCAAACCCAGTACACCCATGTTGAATGGAGTGTGGAGCCAACTGACCTTCACTGATAAAAATGAATGAGGGCCTGCGCAACTTCCGCAATGACAGGCAAGAATCAAACAAGCAAAAATCTATCAAGGAATAACTATAGAGCAAAGCAGAAAGAAGATTTTAAATCATTCCTGGCTTCTTTTTTTTTTTGTCTCTTCTTGGGACAAGACTGTATTTTTGCAATCAAAACAATATCACTAAGCTGCTGGTTGTAACTCCAAACAGCAAAGTATACTGTGACAATCTAAAAAAAAAGTATGTATTGTACACAAATAGGAGTACCAGAGAACCTCAACAAGATATGATCTAAGTAGAAAATAAAAAACTTTAAGATCACATTTCAGCTGACAGTAACATTGACGCCGCTTGAACAATCTTTCATAAATTTCTCCCACCAAGTGTACAACATTCACACAAACCTTACCCCACACCGCTCTCTCCGCACATGCCAGACAAGACGCAAACCAAAATCTCACAAGGCTTTATAAAGTCGCACTCTTGTCATTTCAGCCTTGTGAACACGACTGCACCAAGGCCAAGTAACATGTTCTCCACGGAGAGCGTGTTGTGTGTACATAGCTTGGCTTACCGACTATCATTCAGACAAAACCACTCGAGTGCTATCTCTGATCAAATCACGTGGAGATTTGAAAACATAGAAATGCAAGCTAAAAGGAGAACAAAAGGTGCTTTTCCTTACATCTGTTAGCAGACGGTTAAATAATCAGCACTTACACGAACACTAAAGAAAAGAGTTTTCATTTTTGCTTCATTAGCAAACTGATTCATCCAGGAACAAAATGTACTTTAGCAACACGAGTCAGCTGAATGTCATGAAGGAAAACAGGGTGCATACGAAATAAAAATAAACACATCTAACTATTATCCTTGATGCCAGAAAGAAGCATATAGGTACCTGATTTTTTTTATAGACCTTCAGTTTAAAATTATTCAGGCTCTTGCTCAGTATTCTGTTCACTTTAATACCATGAATCATATAACTGGCAGAGGAAACTGGTGGAATCATAGCAACAATGTTCAGACTACTTCATTATCTTAGCTGCCGCCATCACGCAGTGTGAAGCAAACAGAGCACTGTAGTTCAAATCACTGATAATATGTAGGCCTATAGCAGTCATTCCTAAAATGGGGTCTGGAGGTCCTTGAATTTACTCTGAAGAGACACATCAAAC
>JAOXNZ010000002.1:8975886-8988662 GCA_028566095.1 Kryptolebias brasiliensis | reverse complement strand
CCATCCATCCATCCATCCATCCATCCATCCATCCATCCATCCATCCATCCATCCATCCATCCATCCATCCATCTTTCTTTACCCACCCTGGCTTTCCAGGTTGCAGGGAGCTAGTGCCCAAAAGATAAAAAAAAATGCAAATAAAACGCCAAATTTATTGCCATGCCAGAAAATAAACAGCCACTAAAACTAAAATGATGGATTCTAGTTCATGAACCATCTCTACCAAATTAAGTAGATGTTTGTTACCAAGATAATTGCCATTTTTGGTAAGCAGATGGATGCACCATTCACTTCTGTGTGTTTGTTGTGTGTTGTTTGCAGCAATGACATTAATGCTGTTCTGCTTGACTCTGTCTATAGTGATGTCCACTGATTTCCCATTAAAGCCTGGTTAAAGTTAAATGCCTTAGATGTGAAGCATTTATCAGTAAACCTGAATGTCTTCATAAAAATTGGAATCTTGATTTAATATACAAATGCCCATTTCTGGCCTTATACAGGAGAAAAAAGTTGCATTTTACTACACTTGTGCACAAGTGAACAACTCATTGAAGTTATTTGTTTGCATCTTTTATTCCTGTCATTTGCAGATTTGAATAGATATTAGTTGAAAATAAATCAGCTGCAGGCCTCAAGGTGCAAACTTCATTTTTTGTTCTTCTTTGAACTCCCAACAATATATTTTCTTTCTTTTTGTAACATTTGTTCAGCATGGGCTTGTTTTTAGATCAAGCTTGAATAATTTTCTTATGACTCACCTACATTAGATAGAATAATACTTGAGTTTTTTTTTTGGTTTTTTTTCCAGAAGGTAAATGTCATTGTTGCAAAAACAATTACGCAATGAAAAGAAACCTGACAAACTCTTTATGAAGTTTGAACTGAGACACGGAAAAGAGGATTGTATTGAGGTGTTGTGTTTGTTGCCTGGTAACAACTGCGCTGATGGCGTCAGCATCGGCAGCCCCTACTAAAATAACTCACTGAAACTGTCTTGGTAGGAAGTAAGGACAAAATCTCAAGCTAGCAGTTCAATATAGGATACTCATGCAAAACCAGAGAGATGTACAAGTCAAGATGTTGCCACTACAACTCAGATCTTACATTTTATAGCATGAAACCTCACATTACCCAGACTGTTTAAATGAAAAAAAAAACAAACCTTAAATCCTCCGTTTTCATCCCAGATTTACTCCTGTCCTACATTTGCACCTCACTGGGGTCGACTCTTAATTTGGCTTTGGGATGTTAACTCATCATAAGAGATGTTAAAAAGTGCTAGAAGTGTAGTCGGGCACAGACATGAGGGAACAGTGAGGGACAGACAGGATGACATTATCAGGGACGAGCACATGTTTATAGATGGTGAGAAAAAGTTGGTGTAAAATGTTTAGGAGAGACTAAGCCCACACCCTAACATGGAAAATGCGCATCTGCTTCCTCCAGGCACATTACCAGTGCTTTGATCATCGTGATGAGTTCCTCCTGTCGCTGTAAAGGGATGAGTGTCATCATCATTTAACACAAAACCCCGGAAAGAAACTCAGCAGCATGTGTGCCAGATGTATGAGAGGGGGGGCATGGTTTTACCCTCAAGTCTGCTTTTTTGGCATCTTCTTGGCAAAACGTCCATTGTGTGAATAGCTTGGCACAAAAATGATACCAAAACCTTCTGCAGTTTTTTTTATGTGCATTACCAAGTAGAGAGATTGACCAGTGAACCTTTGTGAATTTGTTTGATCTTGATAATCTAGATTAGTGGCCTTCAAATAAAAACATTTTTTCCCTAGCAAAGGTCTGGAATATAGTAGTAGCTGGTTTTCTTCATTCAACATATTGTCTTTTCAGGCCTGTGCAGCTTCTTTCTGCATAGAGAAGCAGAGAGAAACTGTGGGCGAGACGTGGGAATTGCCAAAAATGCTAGAAAAGCTGCACCAACGAAAATGGATGACTGTACATGCTACAAAAGCTTTAAAATGAATTACTTTAAATGGTAGAAAAGCTGGGCCATGTTTTAAAAGAATAATTTCATTCTACTGAAACGTACCAACTGATGTGGGTCCAGATTAGACGTCATTTGGGTTCAGATCGGCCGTTTAGGAACCCATATTCAACATGATGAGGAGGACTGGAAGCAGAAGGTCAGATGTTGAATTAACCACCACTATTCAGAGGAGAGTTAGAGGAAAAGAAAAATGTTACCACAGTATGAATATAGACAAAACTGATGACTATCGTATGACAGTTTGCTTTGATTTTGAAATCATCACACATCAATATAATTCTGTTTATTCTCACGTTTCTTTTCAGCCTTTTCTTGAGTGAAAGGTTAAGGAGGGTGTAACTGTGCAGACCTGCTCCTGAAAGGTTCAGCAGCTGTACAGGTACAGGATGTTCTAAATGTAGCTGCCAAAAATAGAGGTGTTGTTTTCAAAGGTTAGTAATAAAAAATAAACCGCTTGCTTCCTAACTTGTCGCCAGTTTATTCAGCAGCTTTATTAGTGTAGCATGTAAGTAAAAAGATGGAATCTATAGCAGTAAAATAATTTCAGATTATAGCCTAATTATTATTTATTCCTATATAAAAATGTTGGAATAAATTGTGAGCTGAACAGACAATGGTAATGGGAGAAGTGAGTAGACCCTCTCAGACACAAGATATGTTCTGTACACATTTTAATTTGAACTAAGTCATTCGTAAGTTTAACCACAAATATTAATTTTAGAGCTATGCGGTGAGAAGGCTTTGCTTAACACCAGTCTTTTTTTGTTGTGACTACTGAAGCACTGACTGAACCCAGTGCTAGGGTCATTTATATATGTGACTGAGTTTATACACAATAGAAAAAGGTTATTTAAAAAAAATCAAACTTACATTAGCTTTTCTAACTTGTAGATAAGACACAAAGGCTTGACTTAAGCAAGCTGTCAATCAAATACTTAGGATTTTGGATCTGTTTCGGATTAAAATATATTTACCCTTGAGTAAGAATTAGAAGAAGTGGAAATTCAGACAAACATGCTGCTGATTTTTAACTTAATGTTCCAACAATTGTCACCACTGGGATGCGTTTAACCCTACTAACATTTAAATTCATCCACATGTACCTTATTTTGGATCATTGTACTGGCAATCTCAGGTAGAAGAAAGATGATAAATATACAGATGATGTCTCAGAGAAGTGTCACAAGAACAGAATAATATAAATTGATTAGATCACATGAAACTACCACTCCTTGAAGGAATACATATTGCCGACCACATTGTGTGCCAAAGTTTTGAACAAGGATCTCGCATGATCTGGCAATGCTTGGAGTATGTGTTGGGAATGGCTCTCAGCTACTACCACACCAAAGTTGAGCTCAATATTTGTGAAACTGACTGAGTTTAGCCATTTTTGCGTTTGCTAAGGTTGGTTAGCTGTGGCAACCATCTGGAATCAAATTGACTTCTAAAGTTAGTCATTTGTAGATGTACATCCAGTGATTACTTTCTGAAAGTTTTATTAAAAATCCACTGATTCATTAGATATTTTGCTAATAGACTGACAAACAAATGAACACATGCAAATTTAATGGCAGCAGGTGATAAAGCCTTCATACACATTCATAGCAGAGGCAAAAAAGTATTATCCTGATTGATTTGTCTCTCCTTCCTTTTAGGTTGTTTTTTTTTTTAAATCTCAACAGAAAAGAGATTGGTGACAACATATATGTTTCTGCATATTTGTTGTTGCTGTAACATCAGTGGTCTAATCAGCTACAGAGGAAAATCAGAGATTGATATTGGGATTCCCTGATGAAAACATGTTCAGGAGTCTACATTTTTAGCTTGTTTCTCTTTCTCACATACTCTAATAAGAAAAATATGTGCAGGGCTTCATCGTTGTTTATAACTGATACAAAGAAGTTATTACAGGTTCAGCGAATGCGCATAAAACAAAAACCAAAAAACAGAATGGACCAATTGCCATAATTTGTAAAGTGAAATAAGATTTCAGTGGCTCAACGTTCAGCAGATTGTTTGTTTCATAATGAGTCAAATACTGTATTTCCAGTGCGTAAGTAAGTAAGTAGGTAAGTAAGTAAAATTTATTTATATAGCACTTTTCAGCAACAAGGCGGTTTAAAGTGCTTAATAGGACTGACTGGGTGCAGGCAGACCAGTTTAGCACATCTCTTTTACCATGGAGGCGTGCCGCCATGCACAGACTGTGGTTTGATGAAAAGTAGTTGCAAAGCCTTCTTAAAATCTTAGTCATCTAGATGGGAAGATAAGAGGCTTTTATTTACTTCAAAACCTTTTGAATATGAAACCACATTGTACGCCGGACAGAGAGAAATGATACTGCTGTGTCACGACTTAGTTTTGCATCCTCACAAGCAAGTTGACCTTTTCTTTGCTTTAACTGGGCAACGAGAGGGACAAGGTCGGTGGGCCTGATGTCTGCATGGCATTAAACAAGTTTCCCCTTTCCCAAAGAAGGTGAGAAATGGCAGTCCATTCAAGTTAACTTGACAGTCTTCTTTTTCAAATTTGGTCTCCTTGTTGTTACCTCATTCGTTTTTTGTACTTTGTAGAGTTTAAGCTTCTTATGTTGTTTCTTTCTTTGGCAGTGACAAAAAATGTCCACTTGAGAGTGCCATTGAACTGGATTGGACAATGTTTTGGAAACCCAGCACTTTCTTTTCAGATTTTATATCAAACTTTATGGTTCAAATATTCTTTTTAAAATGTTTTTTTAAAAGAAAGATTTATCTGTTGTGATTATGTTGTGGATAATTAGATAACAGCTGATCATGTTGTAAGAACCCATGTGAAGATTGAAGTGCAGGAAGCAGACAAATAAGAATAAGAATAAATTTTATTCAAAAAAATCAACAAGTTAGATATTTATTTTCCTTTTGATGAGTTCATAGCTGAGTGAAATAACATAAAAGTACTTAAACAGGAGTCATGATAGGAGCTTTTCAAATTCTTATAAATGAACCATAAAGCTTTCTTTATTATCTTCTTTAGCATATGAAACACTATTTTAATGAAAGAACAGAAAATAGTTTTCTTTCAGAATTTTTTGTGGCCAATCTTTCAAAGCAATGCTTCTGCAAACCTTCTTGATCAGGATCTATGTACAATTTCACACACTCAAAATGACTTGCACTCAGTATAACAAAAGGCTGCCCTTTCAAACTGACAGATGACTGAAACTGAACGGCCTTCAGCTCTGTCAGTCATGAACGATTTATTATTTTATTAACCAGGCAAGTCCCATTGAGATCACAGATCTCTTCGTCAAGGGAGGCCTGACCCTGAAGACAGCCTAACATGCATGTTTTCAGATGACCAGTGAGTCTCAGTCATTTGATATTAACAAACACAAGTAGCACAGCTCTTAGCACGCAAACGGTGATACTGATTGTAACGCCACAACCACAAACATTAACATGGTGCTGAAAGATCTTCATCGTTAGTTAAGAAGACAGAAAGTGGTAATTGCTCCAGTGCTGAGTTATGGGTAGCTCAGTATTGCTTTGTGTACAACCCCTGTCGTAAAAAATGCACCTTCAAAAATGAATTAATTGTACAAACATTATTCTAAAATCAATAAATCAATTTAAAAACATGGTCAAACACAGTTTCTGCAATCTTTTATTTGGAAACCAGCTGTATAGGTTTCTGTTAGATTTTATTTGTATAAAACATTTTGCAGCCTGCAGCTCCTGCTATAGTTTGGAGAGTTGTTTGAAAGTTGTTATTTGTTGAAGTTTTTTGTTAAATAATAGTTTGTTTTTACTGTCAGTGATCCATGATTTAACAGGCCAGACTTTAAAAAAATGTTCACTATCCAAGAACATTTGAACTGGTGTAATCCATAACTATTTAACCAGCTGTTCTATTGTACTATGCAACATAAATTATGCTGCTTATTCTTAATAAAAATAAGAAATTCAAATCAGGACTAGCCTGAAATTGAAAACAGGAGATTAAACTTTCAAATAGCCAAAATGTTGCATCAAATTAGAATTTTTTCAAAATTTACAACATGTAAATGTTAGATGCATTCAATAACCTTTATTATGACAATTAAACAATTTATAAATGCTCATGAAACCTGTCACTAGTATTGTAGGAAGTATATTATTTCCACTATTTGCCTTGATAGTTTATTTATGTCTGTATCTTTTTGTGAAAAGCAATGGGACAGCGCTGTCTCTGAAACAAATGTCTTCTGTATTTTACCATATAGTCCCAGACTGTCCAGTGTTGTATGTATAAATAGTAGAATTGTACAACAGTGTGTTGCATTGTATTATATTGAATTGCACCATATCATGTCATACCATATGTTCTGTTCTGTATTGTATTGTAATGTATTGCGATGCATTGCGTTGTATTTTATTTGATTGTATTGCATATTATTGTACTATATCATATTGTATCTTATTGTGTTGTAATGTATTGTATTGTATCATACTGTACTGTATTGTATCTTATTGTATTGTATTGATTTTATTGTATTGTTCCATTCTGTATTGTATTGTATTTCATTGTATTGTATTGCATCATATAGTATAATTTGGTATTGTATTGTATTATATTGTATCAACACAGGTCAGTATGCACATTTTGACTGGTCTGCTTCTGCTAAGCCTCAGATGCTGAAACATTTGTGGTGTCACTGTGTGTGTTCTGACACCTTCCTGGCAAAAACAATGTAAAATGTAAAAAGTTTTTTGCATCAAAGGTGCTTTCTTATAAAGTCAACAATATTGATTTTCAAACTAAGCCTGTTCCAAATGACCAAACAGTCTCACAACACACATCGAACAGGAAACACAGGAAATAAACAAAGTTTATTGTTTTATACATGAATATTTTCACATCTTTATTTTACCCATTCATTACTGTTTTTATCAGAGAGGCTTTAAAACATCACTTAATTTTTGAAATGGGATAATTTGCCTGACTCTGCATTTACATAAACCCAAATTGTATGTGTTGCACATACTTTTTTATGTTGTTTAGCCAAACATAACAGAGAATTCCAGGTTTTGCTGTCAGATTGATTTTGTGCAGTCAATCATATTTTAAAATTGCATGCAGGAAGGAGAACAAAACTAAGTCATCATCAAGTTGTCTTTCAAGATTTTGTAGCAAAGCACAGATGTTATTTGGGCCACAGTTATATGAACTTCATATTAAATCATTTTATGTTCTTACTCTTGTGAGTGTGCCACAGCATCTACAAAGGGACAACACCCTCTGCTCTCAAAGAACAGAGCTCCGGGTAAGTCAGGCGACGTTTGCTGTCTGAACTGTGGTTTCTTCACCTTCAACTGCAGTCGCAGGAGGCGTGGGAGGGGGAGGAAGTAAAAGCAAAGGAGGGAGGAGATAATGGGGGCGGGATGGGGGTGGGTGTGTGCCACATTAAAAGAGGAAGTTGATCCTCTGATAAACACATACTGACACATCCCACCGGACCCTCTGTCTGCGATGGCAGCCAGTTCTAAATGTGAGCTTGTCTGCGCCGCAGCACTACAAGAGGGGAAACCGCATGGAATTCATGTTTTGTCCCTAGGTTGTTCGTTTGAGACTGTTAGAGGATTTTAATGTGCCTTTCTGTACCTCAGTTTCCATTCAAGGGGGTTCTCTAGACACAGTGCAGCTCGTCACAGCAGACATGCATAATCATGGCAGAGAGGAGGGGATGAAACAAAGACGTGTAAAGTATCATATACATATGACTCTTTATACTGTACCCCTTTCAGGTAATCTTATGGGTGTTTTGGTTTTGGTTTTGATTTTTTAGTTGTTACACACAAAGGAAACAGCATCAGCTCTGCACTTCAAAGTGGCCCCTGCAATCCCACATAGACCACAGTTCAGTGGAGCACACTGAGCTGTGCTGAGCTAAAGACAGACAAGAGCTGTTATGGAGACCGTGGCTTCTCATTAAAAGCACAGTTTTTCCACTGTAGATTACAGTGCTAAGGGAAAACTACACAAGGAAGACACCCTCTGCCACATCCAGTGCTGAAAGATGCAGTGTTACATGATTGGAACTGTCAAATAAAGCATACAGTTGGAGGAGTCTCATAACAAGTGTTCTCCGAAAAGAAAAAAAAAAGAAAAAGAAAATGACAAAACATTTTTAATACGAATGATTGACAAGTTGTTTACAGAGAAATCTCAGTTTTCTCGATGTTTAGGCTTTTTAGTGAGACTGCACACTTTGTGCTTGTTGTGTGGTGCGCCTGGTCAAGGGCTTTAAACAGATAATGTATAAAAGGTCAGAGAAGCCAACAAAAGCTGCCAACCAAATACTGTCTCACAAAAGTGTGCAGTCAAACACATTATGTATGGGGAATCTGCACCTTCTTTCAGGGTATAATGATGCATTACTACACTTAACAAAGATATGCAAACAGTATGCATTTGGCTGGTATTATAGCTGTATTTTACTGAATAAAGCAAGTGAATCTAAGGACCCTAAACAAATTGGAGTTGTATGTACACAATGCTTTTGGTTTTAAAGCTTATTCAGCTAAATTTAGCAAGAACACGTGCTGTTTCTTTGTTACAAACTGTGTTTAAATTGTAGCAGTGGCATCATTATGAACACAGGAAACAAAATAAACTTTAACAGAACAAGAAACAGAAACTATACATTACAAAAGAGTTTTGTAGCATCACTGCATGGGGGACTTCAGATGGCAAGAGAATATATGAAACTAAGGCAATCTCCAAAGATTGCAGAGACATTTATTTCTAACACCAATGGCACATTTGCATTCTGGTTTTAATTGAGGGTCCACACATGGATTAAAGTGTAGGCTATTCAAATGCTTTCATGCAGTTTTTGGAGAACACTTGCCTCTTGCCTGATTTATAAGCTACTGTGTGATTGTTTCAACGTGCTAAGTGTAGTGTCTAGAAACGATTTTGTCCTTTTAAAATATGTTTGTCAATCACTGACAACATAGGTATCTGTGGCCTTTAAAAGATGGAAACAGACTATTTTTGGCCTTATTTTTGGCAAAAAGGAACTCATATCAATAAGGGTCTTAATCACATGAGTTAGATGCTGTCTCTGGCATTACTAGTAACAGTTTTATAATATTAAGTAAGTAAGCAGGATATTTTTTACCTCTGACTAAAGACTGAGTTACATACATACACAAGTCAAAGTAATGTAGACCACTGATTCCCAAAATTGTGGAAACACCAAGTTCTTGAAAAGATCTACGGAAATCAAATTAACTTTAAAAGTACTTTCCAAGGTCACATTTTGCCTTAAATGTTACAAAGAAATGAAGCAGTCATCAATAATAAAAAGAATAAAATGGTTGACGAGTCTCTTTGTTAAATGGCTTATTAACAATGTTTGTACTCTGCAACCAGGAATAGTTCGGGTCACAAATTTCTGCGACTTTTATTTTGTGGGTCAAAAAGCTGAAAACCATTGCTCTAGACAATATCTAGCACTTTTCTTTTCTAGTTAATGCTCAGTTTCTCTCACAGTGGTGTCCGTAACTCACTGTGGCACAGTGACCTGATTTGGTGAACTGTGTGTAACAATGAGTTTGCCACTCAGACAGACATGGTAACTAAAGGATTTATATACTAATCTGAAATAATTTAGGGTCAACATGAACTGTGCAAAATGTTATAATGTTATACATTTTATTTTCTTGATTACGTGTAAATAATTATAGTTTAGTACACTATAAAAAAATCACAGAAGTGGAACAAGAGTAAACATGGTAATGGACTACGGTGCCATGGCTGGTTTACAGAGTGCGTCCTCTGGATGGCAGTGTCAGGCTGTGCTACTGGTTGTCAGCGTCAGCTCTCTCATTAGTGAGGTGTGGCAGTCCCCCTCCGACACGTCTCATAAATGTCAACGGCAATACAGCAGGGGACAGTGGGCTTGGATGTAACAAACACAGACGCCATGAAAGTCCACTCTGTCTGTCAAATCAATCAGCGAGGCCAGTCACAAGCTCCTCGTTCACACCTCACATGGAAACTACCTGCAAGTTGGCATTTGGTTAGTTTAAATGTATAAAGTAGGCATCCATGTGGGGATGGATTAGCTCTGTCTTGAATGCAAAATGGCATTTGTAATCTGCAGAGTGCAGAGCTCAGCATTGGTATACATTTTTACATGGGTTTATATAAATTTGCCTTCAATATTTCTCTTTATTCCTATCTTCCAGTGGTCAGTAAGTCCCCTTCACCTTCTCCCTTCTCTCCTCCGCCTCCTACTCTTTATCTTTCTCCTTTCCACTCTCTTTCTCTTTTCATTTCCATTATCAAGCCTCTGCTCACACTCTTTCCCATTCTCTTCCAATCGGGGCACAGGAGCAGGTGGACTGGAGATAACTTGCGCTGTGCTTTGTTTTCGCCTCGACACTGTCATTAATCATTGCCCAAGCCACACTTCAACATATAATAATAAGGACTGGCTGCTGTGTGGGGGCTGCCACCCAATTGCCTTTCATTGCGTGGATGCCAAATTGGACGTGAACGGCCATAGCCAGACACTACTCCCCTGTCCCCAGACTGTCTCATCATTTAGGTATTTATCCATCTCGGCCTTGTCTGTGGAGCTTCTCCGTGCCCTCCCAAGAGGCCCAAGATTGTTAGGGGGAGGATCAGATTTGTTGCTCCGGCTTTTTTGGCTTTGATTCTGTGCCTATAAGTTAGGGATTAGAAGCAAATTTCCCACAGGGCAGTGGTGGATTTGCTGGCGTTTAACTGTTTAACCTGTCTTAGTCTTGTGTAGCAAAGGGGTTTGAACAATTGTGGGAGGGAGAGGAAGTAGGTTTTAAAGAGAGGCTGGTCAACAGGCCAAGAGAGACCCAGGTGGGTTTAAGCCTAGGTGGGGGCTGCATTGATACTTGAGGCTGACTTATCCATCACAGTGTTCATGGAGTTGTCAGTTCAGCACAATATATTTTGTAGACACAGTTATGAGCATCTTAGATGTCTTAAAGGTTGATTTCTGGATCAAGTTTGCCCTAATTTTTCTGAAAGTGTTAATTGTTTTATTTGTTGAACTATATGTGAATGGAGAGTGCCAACAAGTCAAGTCATAAAATTAATTTGTTTTTGAATCTTTAATCTACTTAAAAGTGTATTTTGTATGACAGAGAAATACATAGCACAAACCATGCTTCGTATTTTACAATTTAAAATTCTGCAAATACAATCTGGCACAGTAAAAAAAAGGGATGATTCTAAAAGTTACAAGGACAGTGTTTACAAGCTTATATTTAGAGGTAGGTTGATGCCTGGTTGGGATTTAGGCTCAACCTTTTGGCTTTAGCCACCTTTTGCGGCCTGAACTCTGCGAACAGGGCTGCTGTCTTGTCAAACAAAATCTAGGTGGATTACAATGATCTGAGGAGAACTTTGGACTCTTGAGTGTTTCCTTCCTTTCTTTTTGTCCACAAGCAAGCACTAAATCTTAAAGTCCTGGGCTTTCATCTTAGCCATCATCACAACTTCCTACTGGCTTTGCCCAATACACCCATGTGCTAAAAAGCTGTATATAAACTGGCTGATGATTCCATAAAGAGTTATAAGTATATCATTCACACTATCACCTCAGTTTAACATATTTTAGCTCACAGCTTCATTTGCAAATGGTCTCATTTTGTACTTTGAATCTCTTGGTATACATATCTTGTAATTTTCTATATCATTTTGACATAAAGACAGTAAAGACCATGTCTCTTTTGGTGCTTTAAGAATATACTGCAAAACCATATTGATCTTTAATTAAAGAAGCTCTTAACCTTGGCGGTGCAGTGCACCCTGAGGCCAGGGAGTTAATTAATGTACTAATAGTCATAATATTTGTGCTGTGCACGGGAGGTACATAAAAGATTATCTATTGTATGAGCAGTTTATCAGCCCAATGATGCTAGAGCCCCGTGCTGTGCGTATATCAATATTATGGGCGAAAATCTGCAATCCAGACAGAAGAAGAGGGAGAGTCAGTCTTTTAATATCTCCTTTGGTTCATCAGCAGTTTAGCGAGGCCTCATTTTACCTCCCGGGATCCTTCTCTGATCGTAACCAGACAGCATCGATGGGCCTTTACAGGCGCTAATGCTTTGCTGCCTTGACAACACACAACAGCCATAAGCTCTTTGAAAGATCCACTTTTCTCCAGATGAGTCAGGGGTCCCGCTCAACCATTTACCCCACATTCCCAAGGAGGGTGTCTCATCCCTGGATCAAAACCTCAAGCCAGTGACCTTTCTGCTGCTCCCGCAAAACACCACCACCTCTCATAAACAGGTCCCACTGAGGAAGGCAGGGTGGGAGAGGAGGAGAATGTGTGTGTGAGGGGCCCAGACACTGTGATATCACCCTTTATAGCTTTATTGATTTCCTCTCAGGATGCAACTATTAACATTGAGCTGTTACGGTAGCTGCTGCTGTGTTGTTTTCTGCAGGTAAGACCATTGGCTCACACACCCACAGCCTTGTTGAACTGCATATTGGGGAGGGGAGAAAGTGGGTGTGGGGTGTGGGGGAGAAGCACAGGGGAGGCACATGCTTTTATAATTAAGGTCAGCTGGGATGCATTACAGCATTTGGAGGTGTTAAAACGGGCCCTCCTCTGAGTGTATGTTGGCATTGCCCACGCTCGTAAATTAGACCCACTCCCTGCTGATGTTAGGAACAGCCACAGCCAGTGCATGGACGGTGTGAATATTATAATGACAGAACATGTGTGGCTACCGCAACTGACATT
>JAOXNZ010000002.1:8938135-8953933 GCA_028566095.1 Kryptolebias brasiliensis | reverse complement strand
AGTAAACCCACGTGTGCACAGGGAGAACATGCAAACTCCACCCAGAAAGGCCCCAGGCTGGGTTTCGAACCTGCAACTTTCTTGCTGGGAGGCGACAGCTCTAACCACTACGCCGCTGTGCCACCCCAGATAAGATATTAATTGTTCAAAACTTTTTCCCAGAATGCTACTTGAAATAATTTGAACTATCCCTTTAAAAGTAGACACTGTGTTTTGAATGTCATTTTAAGACAACTTCCATTACTTGAACAAATAAAATTGCACAAAATCAAGGACAAAGGGGGATAACAAGAGAATCGAAGCACTTAGCAATCCTCTGAAGCACTATTTATTAGTGGATGGGTGAATGAAAGAATCTCCACAAATCATTTAAAGAAATTTACATCTATGATAACTAGCTCTACATTCAGAAGAAGAGAATAGAAATAACAGAGCAACAATAACAAACACTTAACTGCTTTCCATTAGTGCACTTAACCTCCTCTTCATGCAGAGCAATCCCACTTCATGTTTCCTGTGGCTAAATGTGTGTCTCTAATTCACAAATGAGGGGACGTTTTGAGTGGCCCTCTGTCTAACCGATGAGCAAATGCTGCAATTAACTTTTCATCCTCTTTTCCTCAGTGGAGAAGGTGTTTTAAAGACATTAGCCTACAGTCAACAGAATCTTCTGGCTAGAGCTAAATTTAAGTGCTTTTCTCTCCCTTGTACTTAATATTGCTGTTGGAGATAATAGACCACTTATGTTGTATTATTCACGGTTGATTAAATAGAAAAATCTAAAAGAAAAAAGTAATAAAGACTGTATTTGTGTCATTCATTTTCAGCAAGTTTCTTTTGAAAAAAATATTTTAAGCTTTGCCACGCACTTGCAGTCATTTACTAGCTGTAGAAAGTAAGCTTTGTAGAATGTGCGTGAATTATAAAATGAATCACATGATGTGAAGATGAGGATTAAAAGTAAAAAAAAAAAGCAGTAATAAATAACATCATGTGTTTACTGCTGACACGTCTAAATAATAAGCATGTGTCAAGATTAAACCGGATTTTGGCCTGTAATGATCCTGCTGCAGCCGAGTGTGAGCTGTTTTATAAGTGTGCCAATGTGTGTGTGTCGTTACAACACGGGCCGGTTGCATCCATGAGCAAAGTGGCTGCATAATTGGCGATGTCCATGACACTGCGCTCTCTGTAGGTGTTTTTTCTGCATGTTGCCCAGACTCTAATTACTGGGGTTTCAGCAGGGAGGTAAGGCAGACGATGAGGAGAAGGCGCCGCATTCTGTCAACTGATGGCTTGTGCTGTCTGAGGTAAAGCCGGGGCTGCCGAGAATCCCTGGAGTGAGCTTGGGAGAGACCCAGGGACTGGTCATATCAACAAATCTTAATCAAAAGCCCAAAATTGTCAGCTGTCATACACTTTTTGTGATCTTTGATGCCTTGCCCCTCCTCTGACCCAGACTGCCAAATAATACCTCACTGCACACATACACACACACACACATTCACACAAAAAAATCACAAATATAGCAAGCTCACTTTTTCAAATGCACACACTGCACATGTGCTCTCACTGATGTATGCACATGCACAAGCACAAAGAAGAAATAACCTGCAATATAGTCTGTTGAAAATAAAAAAGGCTCAACGTATTTAAAATTTTGGTTCAATATTACTTGGGGTTTAACTTGGTGAACTGTATGTAGCAAAAAGTCTATATTTTCTTTAAAATAGTTGTCTTTAAGGTGGCACTGTTTCACCTTTGCTCAATTCACTGCAGCATGTTCACACTCTTCACTATAACACTGCTGGATTTTGGATGAAGGCCAACATGTTCACAGCCAAACCTTTTAGTTTAATAAATTAAATCACCACTTGTAAGTTCCAGCGTGGCGTGCTTTAGCCTAACAATGGTGCATTTTGGTTTACTGAGTCAAGTCAGTGGCAAACAATGCCATTTTCTTTTGCCCCAAGTCCCCTTTAAGACAATCTTAAACTTGTGCTCCAGTTCAGAAAAGGCTGTGGTGGCTTTGATCGACCGACTGTTACTAAGAAGCTTTGAGGGGCTTTAAAGGACCTAAAATGTATAAAATGGAGGGGATCAAGAGCAAGCAGAAATTTGACGGTTCAGAGGCAGGTTAAAAAGTGAGAACATTCCCATACAATATATATCCAGTTAGTGCATATTAGGGGATGCAGATGAAAAAGGTGGACTCTAAGAGCCGATTAGCACTGTAGTTAAAACCCTCACATGAGCAGGAGGTAAATACACCTCCATGCCTTGCACTTTTCTGTCTTTAAGGAGCAAAATGCAAAAGTAAATGTACAAAAAAAGTACCATGAAATTCAGATAGAGTAAGGAAAAGAGGTTGTGGATCTTACTTGAACTACCAAAAGGTGTGCAATGTTGGAACCAGAAAGGTGTGAATATGTTGAAAAGAATTCAGTGTGCAGATTGCTAGGAAATCAGAAATAAACATAAAATATATCCTAATCCCTAAAGAATTAAAGCTCACCAGCTCCTCTAAAGCATTTTAAGATTAAGTCAAGCTCATACTCAAAGAAGTTTTTTATTATAATGATTGCAGCATCAAATAATTGTTAAATTAAAAACCCTATTAAAATGTTATTAGTGTTTGAGGGAATACTATAATCTCTTAATTTCTCTTTTGCTAATAAGGCTCCATCAGCGGAGGCTCTGCCCTCAGTAATATAACGAGCTTGGACTGTTAATGATAACTGTTATTTATCCGACTGCTACCCAGGTTTATTTGGGCCAATGTGGCACCATGAACCTATTTCACTTTGGTAATTAAGCGTGTTGATAGTGCAGGATGCTTACCTGCAATTATGCCATTTTAATGAGAAGCAGCCAATAGAAAGAGGGCAGCCAGAGGCACCAAGGCACTGGTGTTTTAATAGTCACTTAAATACTCTTAATTTAGCTCCCAGTAATGGGAGAATCTGCTCGGAGGAAATATCTACAGTTTCAGGCGTTGCTAAGTCGCAGGAGGCTGAGGGGCAGTTGGAGGGAAGGATAAAAATTCTTGAGCTAGACACGGATTTCTGCTCTTGCCCAGAGGAGGTTCTCCACATCTTCTGCTTGTTATCGGAGGCAGCCTTGGCATGTTTTTAGCTCTCAAGGAAAGTTGATGGGTGTAGGCAAAGGTTTGGCAGGCTCTCACCTGCTCTTGCCTGCAAAAATCTGTCAGTGTCAGGCTGAGTGCTGGGTTTTTATAGAGCAGGATCAAAATCTGAGGAAAGAGGGAAACAAAGTTAGAAAATTTAGACAAATGGAGACCAGAAACTTAGGCAAAAAAGAAACCTTAATATGTCTGTTTTTTATGATAATATGTTGACCAAAGTTTCTCCTCAGTTTTAACACATGAATGTGCTGGTTATACCCTCGTGTTCTTGCAGGTATCACCAGTGAAAATTTATAAGCGCTCACGTAGCAGCCGTGCTTTGGTATGCAGGTTATTATAACTCCTCCGCTGCAGCTCTGGAAGGTAGTGTGATAACAGTCATTAGAGTAGCCGTGGGAGGACACCGAGTCTTATTAAAGGAACATGGAAATTCATTGGCAAAACAAGCTCTGTCATTAACAGGTGTGAAGCTATGCAAATACATAAATACACCCTCCTAGCCAACGGTTCTTACACCTGCATGAGAGAAACACCTGCTTATTAGTGCAACAACTGTGCATCGATTTCAAAGTAGCATGTCTTATAGGGAAAGGAGCAGAATCTGTGAGTAAATGTATGGCTCAGATAGATTCATTTTTCGACATATATGAAAAAAAAAGATTCCAGACTTGCAAAAAAATGTACATAAATGTCTCATATCTTGAAATAGGATTGTTTGAGCAGTTGATATTAAAAAAGCAAACAATAATTGTATTTTTATTGTTTCTTTTTTCTTGTTTTTCAGTTGTGGGTCTCTTTATGCATCTTTATTTTGTTTACGCTTCTTATTTCTTTGTTATTTTTTTAATGAGACCAGCGCAGCTACACAGCAGCGCCACTGAGGCCGGTAATCAGATGGCTCAGAAGGCACTTTCCTGTGTGACACATTTAATGCATAACATGCTTCCAGTGAGAGCTCTTGAATGGGTAGCTTTTTGAAATGTGCCTGAGTGGCTCCCCACTGAGCGGTAAGCTCGGTCTTTGATGTATCGTGCTGTAATGTGGTTGTTATCCATAATCGGCTTGAATTCAGGCGGGCCACGGCTGAAAGAGGTGCAGCGGCGGCGTGTTTTAGTGGTACATCAAAATGCGGCTATTGTCCCATAAAAAAATATTCCACCTTTGCCCACTGTGACCACAACTAAACAGCTTGAACATTCTTTTTGACTAGGCACTTGAAAATATGCATTCACACAAACACTAAAAGGCAGGAATATTCTTTTTATACTTAGCAGGAGGGGGGAAAAGGAACAACATAACAGAACATTTGATATCATTTAAAATCCTCCTGCTCTGTGATTTGATGATGTTCAAATGAGGCTTTTTGATGCTCATGCAAATTTCCTGCACATTTCTGATACCGTAAGTTTAAACATAAAAATAATCTTGATGCTATCACATTAAGCCGTGATTTGAAAGGTGGGAGGTGAACAACAGTTTGTGATACACATCAGGGTTGGTTCTGCAAAGAATATGGAGATTATATTTTGCATTGCATGAATAACAATCAACAGTTGAGGAAACAAAGAAGTGTTTTGAAATATGAACCCTATTATGCACTAAAATGAGACCCCTAGTAATGGGGTTTTAATGTTGCACCACAAAGCAGAGACTTCCCTGACAAACAACTAAGGAAGTGGCTTGAAATCTTAACATGTAATAACCCAGGAGAATCATTATTGCTGTTGTTTTGCCATCATGCATCATGCTAATAATATGGGTGCTCTGCAAAATCAGAAGCCGTAACACACATTTGTGCTCATCCATATGGTTCAGCAGACACTAATCTGCATTACCTGTTTTATGAATACTGTAATACAGACATTTTCACAAGGCTGTTACAGCCCCTAAAACAGTCTGATTCGCTGCCTAGAGAGAAATAAATAAAGTTAAGCACCCAGGTTGTGGTTGCTCAAGAGATCTACAACATTATTACCTTCTAGCCTGTGCTTAGGGTTTTAATTTAGCGGTGATAATTTGCTTATGTAGGCCTCCACTGCTTAGAATTCTTTGTTAAACTGACTTTTTTTTACTATAGCATGGATAACCCACGGTGCTTGTTTACGACAACTGAGCAGGTCTGAAAATCAGTCTGAAATTAAAGATGAAAACAGACCAGAAAGGGAGCTCTGGTGGATGGAGGGTGAGGGATGACAATGTAGGCGTGGCTGAAGGGGGTGAGTGTTTTTGTAAAGAAGGGTAATCAAGACCAAAATATAATATTAAATGCATCTGACTCTCTGACATTAGCCGGACTATAATAGTTAGGTTTGAGGGCCTGTCCTCATTTAGGCTCGCAAGAGTGAATGAAAGTGTCCTAGTTATGCGTCATTACAGGGGGAAAAGCTGTCCACTTCCTGCTGGGAAGAGATGCCCTCTGCTTTCACACTAAGCAGAGTAGTTCACAAAATAACAGCATACCAAGTGTCTCCCCCCCCCCTTCCCTTTGACAGAGCACTCATATGAAGAGCCTGTAGAAAAGGATACGCCTTCATTTAAACGTAAAAGCAGCCATCTAATACACAATTTGCAAGAGAGGAGTCATAATAAAGCACAGTTAAAAGATAGCAGATGAGGAAAGGGTGTCAACAGGACATAAAAATGTGCAATTACTTTGGTAAAACATGCAATTTGATATTTTTCAACTGAGAAATGGCATAGATGAAAGATCTTTTTTTTATATATTTCAGTTAAGAGATGAAGAAAAGAATGAGAAAGAGAAAAAGCAAGTAAAATTAGCCTCATCTTGATTGTTTGAGCAGGTACAAAGTCCTGCCTTGCGCATCATCAATCTGTATTGTGAAGAGCTCCCGAGGTTTTTTTCATCACAGTCTTATCCACTTCAGAGGTTCAACAGATTAGCGATCCACTGGGGTGCAATGGCTTTTCAGCGCTGTGCTTAACGTCCAATTTGAAGTGTCTGAGAGCATTCTTGTCATTAGTGTTTACTCGAGATTGTTTTTCCAGAGAGCCCGGACTGAGTGTGACATTAAAGACAAATAAAACTCCATCAGCCGTGTTGATCTTTTTCCAAGGCTCCGGAGAAACAGGCCTAACATTTTATCTTGGCAGACAGCGGCTTCAGAGGTTATGGATAGGCCAGCTTGCTGGTGCTATTATTTACCAAAGGAGCAGAATGTCAGGCCTCCCATATACCTCTTAGCTTTTTCTTTCTTTCTTTTTGTTGTTTGCTCCCTGTCTTTGTGAAAGGGGCCACTTTATGGTGGCGAGTGGTCTGAGAAAATATTTCTATCTTGCCATCAATGGATCAATGAAGATGTTTTTACCTGTCCAGGGGCTCGTGTTCACTTCATAATAATGGATATTAAACAGGTTGTTGACTGAGAGCTTTTGTTGTGGTCACTTGTCAGCAAGCCCGTGAAGGGACACACACTGTCTCTGCAGGGTTTGCTCAGACACCTCCAGCAACAAGAGCGTGTCAAACTGCAGGCTGAGCTGGTCACGGACACCCCTCCCTTCTCACATGTCGAGCCAGTGAGATCCCCACTATTTAAACTAAAAGGGGTCATTTTCAGTTCAGACTTTCAAGCCCTTTATGCCTAATTTGCAGGTTGGAAGGTGCTTGCTGATCACTCTAAGCGAGGGAGCTTGCTCAAGTTTCTGAAAGGAGAAATTGATCGGCACAGAACACATTTAAAACAATACATAATCCTCACCACACATGATGTTTCATCTCTTTAGAGTAGAACTTTTGACTAATAGTGCAAAAATGGCCATTGGAGCATTAAGATTTCAGTAGCCACCAATTATATTGCACATAAACTCAACTTTACAAATGTTAAGCTGTAGGGAAAGTATTAATATATTGCCAGAATCATGTTTGATGACAGATACCTGCTGAATGGTGGTGCAAGTCAGCTAAATCTACCAACCCCCTCCAGTTATATGCAGCTCTGAATGAGCCATCCCTTTGTTTTTAATCATGACTCTTTGCCTGCTCCATAATCTAAACTGTTCTTTGATGCATAATAACTTGCTCTCACATGGAGCTGATTTTTTAGCTCAATAAAACAGAGACATGTGGTCATTTTGTGGCAGTTGGAGTACTTTGAGGAATGCAGAGTCTGGCTTTCTGGCTAGAGCAAAGTGCTGGGATGGGAGCAGCGAAATGAAAAGCGGGAGTTTTTTTTTTTTTTTGCATAAAGGCTGCAGCCATCAGGACTCAGCAGGACAGGTGGAAAGTGGCTCTCTGGGCCTGATAAATCATGACCCGCATTCATTCATTCAGCACATTCACACACAGAGCCATTTCTCTCCCAGCCGGCTCTGCTGACTCTTCGTTTCTATACTCATTTAATATGTGACCTTACATCAGGATTTTAGTTCCTCTCCTCAGTTTAGGAAAAAATAAAAAAGCAGAAAAAACAAGTTTTAGAAGCAGAGAGACAACACATTTAAAGTTACAGGTTCATAAATCCACAGAAACTATGACTGTATATTTTTCCTTTCTTTCAGGTGAATGCTCGGCCCCCTTAAGGTTTAATGGAATTCAGTGTAGTGAGTGACAGGTTTTGAATAGGCCAGAGAAAATGGGGAGGTAAAAAGGGCATTAGGCCCAGCTAAAGAGGTGGGGGGTTGGCTGAGGACTGACACCATCCAGTGTCTGTGAGTCAAGCACACAAACACATTCACACACATACAGATTTTAAATAAAGGGTCAAGGTACAATAATTTGAACATATCTGTTAGGTGCATGTGTATGTAACACCGAATAAAACCTTTTCATACTTTTTCAGTGACTGAAAGACCTGCAATGATCTACAAAAAAGCTTTTTATAAAAATACATACCCACAAAAATGTATTAATATGTGAAGTAGTTTAGGTAACAATTTCAACGCAAACAGATTTTCTCTTTTTGTATTGATAAAACTCAAAGAAAGAAGGCTGAGCAGAAGTTGGTGATGACTGGTTTAATGAGCTATGTTTACTCTTCACATTAACTACTTATTTAATTTAAACTATAACACAACTGGTTACCACATGACTGCTGACTGACTGACTATTCTAAACATCTATAGTGCTTCAGTTGCAATGAACATTGTGTGATGGCAATAAACTTGTGATTGTGCTTGCTTTTCTTAGACTTTTACTAGCAACAACTGTGTTTAGCAGCACATCAACCTCACTTAACACACCAATGAAACAAACAAAATTATGAAACACACAAATTCAGCAGTCAGTAACATTTAGCAGATGGTGTTTGTAGAAAACAAAGCTTTTTCTATGAATTAAATTATCTCTGGTTATGTCATAAATTACCATGTAACATTGTATGTCATCAACTGATGGCCCACAAGTTCATTCTCATTGTCCTCAAAGTATTAAAATATCAATAAAGCAAACTGATTCTGACACAGTAATCAGTTCATTTGTTCACAGAAAGTCATCAAATAGGATGTGCACACCAGGCACACAGTAGCAAGAAGACCTATCACTGCTCACACTGTGATACTGTGGCTCTGCAGAATGCATAAAGCGATGCCATGTGGTAGACCTGTGTTTGACTCTAGCTTTGGGTATGCCTTGTTTGACTTACTTTAAATTTTAAGTTTTATAGGAGGTTGTTTTTTGTACACTGAAGCTGTGTTAACTGTTTAAATAATGGGTTTATATTTGAGTTTAACGTGGATATCCTCTGGTGAAAGTAAAACAAACTGTCTTTTAATACTACACAGAACTGAACATTTACTGCCATCTTATTTTACTTAATACGTTCATGTTTTTTAAAATATTTTTTAACACTGTTTTTATAAAAATTCTGTACGGTGATTCACAGGTAAGATCACAACCAGAACTTCTCAATCAAAAACAAAAGAATGGAGCATTTTTTTTAGCACCTTTAAAAAATAAAACAGCATGCCAAATGCCATCGATTCATGCAACAGAAATAAAAAATAAAAATATAACAGATCAGTGATAATAGCCAGACACATGGTAATTAAAGGCAGACTGCCACTAATTAGAAATGTTTGGGCCCATGAATAGATTTTGCTGATGACCCTGTTTTTTGATAAGTGGTTAAAGCTTTCACTTTACAGCAAGAAGGTTGCAGGTTCACTTCCCACCCGGGGCCTTTTTTTGTTTGGAGTTTGCATGTTCTCTGTATGCATGAGTGGCTCTTTCTCCGGGTACACAGGTTTCCTCCTACAGACCAAAAATAAGCATGTTAGGTTAATTGGTAACTCTAAATTCTCTCAAGGTGTGAGTGAGAGTGCGAATGATTGTTTATCTCGTTTGTTTCATTGTGGCCCTGTGTCCAAGGTGTACCCTGCCTCTCGTACAGTGACTGCTGGTGATAGGCACCAGCTCCCCCGTAACCCGGAAAGGAAAAAGCAGGTAAAGAAAATGGATGGATGGATGACTGGACCCCTGTTTTATGTGAAAGTGTTGAGGAGTGGCAGTCAACTGGATTTCTCAAACTCAAAATAGAGAACAGTTTGTGATATTTATACATCTTTATTGTTATCCCCCACCGCCATAAAAGGTGGGTGATTATGTGATTGCCTGTGTGTGTGTATGTCCATTTGTCTGTCTGTTAGCAAAATATCTCATGCACCACAGGACAGATTAAAATGAAACTCTTATAAAGTAATCATTGAATGTACATTTACATCTATTTACATTTGGAGTAAACACAACCCAAGAAAGCTGCTATAGCTAGTAAACCTTACCAAAAATAAAAATGACTATAACTCAGTCAATTTTATAGTTACTGAACTAAAATTTGATGCAGTATTAGCTGAGAGTCATCCTCATAAACTATGTTTGGTTAACACTTTGTCATGCAAAGCAGCAGGCAATATGCATATTTTTTAAATGCTAGTTTAATTTTTTTAAATATTATTTTTTCTTGTCTTTGGTTTTTGCCTGGATTAAACGCACAGCACAAATTCCACAATAAACATTTACAGTGACTCTTCTCACCACACCCTTCATCGCTGTTTTACACAATGCTGAACAAATGAATTGTTTGAATTCTATTTATTTCACCTAAAACGGTAACAGCACCCATTTACTGATGTACATTTCTTGAAATAACAACCAACTATCATAGTATATATTTTTTTAGGTTTTGCTCCTGTCTTAAAGCAGACGCACTCAGTTTGAGCCCAGTTTGAGCATGTGTGCACAACAGCAAACAGCTGGTGTGAATTATACAAGAGTAATCCTTTAATTAATGTCCACACTGTATTGAATGGAAAACCAGGAACAGATATTATGTTTTGCATAAAACCTTGAAAGCCACTGCTACACACCTCAGACGGTCTGCCTCTGTCATTTTGATCACACTGACATATTCACGTCCAAGGTAATCCCCAATCTATTTGGGACTAGAGCTGAGAGTGATTAGCTTCTGTAAATCTAGTCCTTTTTTTTGGGGGGGGAGGGGTTAGGTGTGGTGGTGGCTAGAACCCACATGATAGGGAATGGTTAGTTTAACAGCAAATCAGAGCATTTAGAAGTAAGGTGTGGCACATGTGTTCGAATTATTGTGTTTTTATTCAGAACTAATAGAGTAAAAAAGATGCAATTGCAGCGACAAATGATTCATCATATGAACATGTGGCAGATTGCTGCAGTATAAGTGGGAATTTTTGTCACAACACAGCATGGATGGTTGAGCATTAAAATATATATTTTTACTATGTCCTTCTATGGTTTTAACATAACCTTATAGGAAGCTGTCAGTCATGTGTGGCTCCCTTGTGATGGCCTGAGGGACAATGAGAATACATGAAGACATCAGGAATCCAACTGACTAATGCCCAGATTGTAAATTTACTGAGCAGTCATTTTTCCAGGAATGACTGACAAAGACAAAGACTCTTTGGGTGGAGCTTCTTAAAAAGCAGCTGACCTGCATCTGCATAGCGAACCCTGTCATGCTGTAATGAAAGTTTTGAAAATATTCAAAGACAACTTGATGGAAAGCAGTAAACCATGAATGCTTTTGAACATGCATAATGCTCCCTTGGGAAAAGACAGCCTCAATGGTGGACCTTTCTTTATGATCATCATCCAGAGAGACTGAAATTGTTTTTGAATGTTTTGATATAAGTTTTTTAAATGTATGCATATGTGGTGCATAATGAGCTTTAAATAAAATGTTCTTTCTTCACCAAACACATAAGCTGTTTCTTTTGTATCAAGGGGGAATAAAAAAGTGGAGCAGACTTGAAGAATGCAATACATTTTATAAGTGCATGCATATTAATATCTGCCTAAATGTTTGTTTATAGAACCAGCAGGCCAATACATTTAAAATTCCCTAAATTTAGAAGTTCACATTCAAGCCCTGAATAAAGGCAACCCCTCTAAAACGTTCTCTGATAATGGACAAAGTGACATTAGTGGCTTGTTGACACCATTTATCATGATTCATGTCAAATGGTGTCAACAGGCCAACAGTTGGCCATCAGCTGCTCTGATCAGCATGTGAAACAAGTATAAAGAGAAAGCCTGGCCAAGCTTTCCAACCAATGTGACTTATCTGTGGCCTGCAGGACACTGGGTCTCACGATTACAAGCACCCTGGACCAAAGCTGGGGTCAGCTGGGCTGACGCAGGTTTAGTCTTAAACAAAGGGTTGTGGCTGTAAAAAGAGGGACTTCAGGGTCAGATGGATTTCTAAAGGGAACATGTTTGTTGATTTGTTTTTTAATCCTTGGAGAACTACAAATACTCTGTCTTGCCCACTAAATGGAAACAATATTTAGGAAGTGGCACAGCTTATTTAAAAGGGATTTATATGAGAATAGAGTGTTAAATTGTCTGCAACTGATAAGGGCATTTATTTCAACTATTGAAGCAATGAGGAGGGGTAAGAGTTTTAAAACTGGAAACTAAGTCAGTGAAGCAAACAACCACTGTCTGGAGTTGTGGTCATTGTAACCACAACACTCTCTGGCCAGTTACGACACCCAGCCAACTTCTTCTGCTGTCGAGCTCAACTATCCGTACTGATAGAGGGACTTAGGGAGTCATACTGTATTTTGAAATGTTGTAAAAATTGAATGTTAACACTGACACAGAAGAAGTTCAAGTGACAGCCTTGGTGCAGACGTTCTAGATTTATTGCCTCATTACTGTAGCTAATTGCAGGGATGCAACCAGTCTGTTAGCCATGCATTAAACTGTGCATTAAACTCTGCAGTTTAGTGCTCAGTTTAACTACTGAACTGATTGTGAGTTGAGACTGTTTTTATTTGTTCCAATTTGTAAATTTTTAAAGTGTTATCTTGGCAGAAATGCTGGAAAATATACATAACTATGTTTTCATTTGTGCATAACAAAAACATAAGAATCATTGTGTTTCATTGCCTCAGAAGAAGAAATTAAAGTAAAAAAAAAAAGAAAAAAAAAAGCTGCTGCTTGTACCCCTTATCTCTCTGCCATGGTGAACTAGTAGCCCAGAAGGAAAAGTATTTTTCATGTAGGCATTTTTAATGAACATTTTTTTCTTCCCTTGTTCCAGGAAGCAGAGGAGGTGTCCAGCAGTCCACGGAGGAGAAAACAAAGAGAAGGATAGTGAACAGTGAGCAGCCAGGTAAGTACAGAGGTGATTGGTTATGCTGAGCAAGTCACACATTGAGGACCAAATCCAGTCGTCAGAGAAATAAAGGAGACACATTCACACTAGGAGATCCACAAGGAAGCAGCCACAAGGAGGAGAGTATATGAGGGAAAACAGAGTAAAAGTAAGTTCTATAAACTACAGAAAGCAAACACTGGAGGACCTGGGAGACTAACATTCACCATAGTGACTTTAGAGTTCTGGGACTGCCTGGTGTCTCAGCTCAGATTTTATAAAGTTGCTTGATGAGGATAACAATCTGCAGGTGTGAAAACTTGCGGGAGAGGGGGGTTAGTCTACAGCAGAAAATACAAAAACGTGCCTACAAGACATCATGAGAAGTCCATAAAACTGTTAATAATCTTTGATGAACATTTTATTTTATTTGATTAGGGAAGTGATTGGCACATTTTGGGACAGTGTCAGAGTTAAATAAACATTTCAAGTTTCAGATCTTTCTGTCCCAACCTATCAGCAGCAGGTTTTAACTTACTGATTTACACAACTAACAGTTTTCTGCCACATTCCTCTCAAATTGTCCTAATTGTAGCGACAATGTTTATCTTGTTTCAATCTTTATATTCTTTACTTCATTAATGCAACCTGATGTTCTGTATGAACGAAGTTTTAAGACAAGTATGTGTGTTTTTAAAATATATATAACTTTATTTGTTAGTTTGGTGTGTTTTGAGTGGAAAACCTCAAATGAAGCGAGGAATGCTCCTCTGTATATGAACACAACCAAAGACTAAAGAAAAAAATCTGAATTAACAAAGTAACATCAGAACCACAGTTGTAGTAGCTGTTATTTCTTAGTGATGTTTTAGGTTTTGACAAGCCAGGCTATGGAAAGAAAGCTCAGCTTTGTTTAACTTGATTGCTAACATCCCTCCTGTATACATCCACAATTATTTTTTATTTTTTACCATTGTAAATACAGTGTATCTTGTATTATCTGTCTGCATTAAAAACTTTTTGGGTATAAAACAATGAGGTTTTTTTTTTCAATTTTTCAGTGCAATTTTGAAAATGTTCACACTGTACACAAGCCAAATCTTTTATTACTCTGTTAAAAACTCCTAATTTTATTCTCTTCTTATTGAGGTCGTAAGGAGGTAGAGGTGTGGAATAGTGAATGAAAAAGTGGTTTGAATGTCCTAAGGCACGCGGACGATTTAACAAGACAACTTCTAAAACAAAACTTTACTATGAAACAATGGCAGAAAATGAAAAACAGGAAAACTAGCAATGCTGAACCAATTAACATGAACAAGACCTAATAAGATTTTGACAGTACAAAAAAAACTCACACAAGATATTGTGAATTTGCTGTTCTGGCTTGCACAATTCTTTAAAAGCAAAGAATCTCAATCGTCATTGAATGAGTAAGAGTAGGTAAGGCCAGGAAGACAATGGATGCAGGCCAAGGGACAGGGATCTCATATTTAGCTCATGATTGCACTCAGGGTAGACAATAAGTAAGATTCATTAGGTCATTTTTTACTTGCGTCTGCCAAGAACTGGAATGAAATGTTAAATGTTTCATGGGCTAAGAAAAGGGCAGAATTTGTCTTTGTGTTTGCCATCAGAGAGGACCAGAGTAAAGGAAAAGTGATGAGCAGAACTATAATGGAAGGATACAAACCAATAAAAATAAACAAGAGAAAGTGAGGAGAAGACTGTGAAAGCAAAAAATACAAAAAGTCTGTAGAGGAAGGAAATGTGGGGGAGTATAGTGGGAGAGAGCTAGAAAAGGAGGGTGCATGGCTGGGTGTTTTGGGCTGTCTGATGGATGAGGATGTAGTGGGGTTGGTGGGGGCGGTGTCTCCTGAATGATGATGGCCTAATATCATCATCCCCCTGTCAGGCCTAATAGGCTTTTCTTGGTAGAAATCACTCACACAGAGCCGCCATAATGCCCAGGCCCCTGACAGCGTCATCCATCCACTCAAGCCAAGCGAATGTCTCCGAACTAATAAGGAAATATATGGTTCAAGGAGACCTGAAAAATTAAACACATAGCTTATGAACAATTTGTTTCACAAGGATGTTTATTATATTTATTGAATGTTACAGTGGGGTTGTGTTTGAGACTTTGGCCCGGAACAGGAAATGCTCAGAAAACAGGTCTGTGACATCCGAAATACACGGCAAGTCCTGCACCTCTCTTAACTCACGACTGGCCTCATTTTCCAGTTTTCCCCTGCCTCATTTTTATCATTCCCAAGCAAGACAGAGTGGCTTCTTTATCTTGTTAAAACTATATTTTCCTCAGTTGTTGTGAATATGCACAAACATAGAGGGTCATTTTCACTTGGAATAAAATTACTTTATAAATGTTTGTTCAGCGATCTAACAGACTATTGTTCACATCTTCTAAAATATTCTAATTTTAGCTCTAGAGCTCCAGAGGAGTCACCCATTCTTGTTTTTCTCACAGCAAACTCCATCGACGATACACCTGTCATTGCTTTCCCTCACTGCAATGGCTGATCACAGCCCACTTTAAACACGGTTACTCGCGTCTTATCTCTTCCCATATCCTGCTTATCTTGCTATCTCCAATCGCTGCTTTAATCATCCGACACCTTCTCAACAACCCCCCCCACACACACACACACACCCATCCACCCAGGCCCACAGGAGAACACTGCCACTATCAATAACAACAAAAACTTTTTCATGGTCTGCTCTTAAAAGCTCTTTTCCATCAAAATGGTCAGGTTCCATTATCAATTGTGCAGTGTAAAAAGAGGCTCACTTGCACACAAGACCTGTTTTGGCCTTTCCTGAGGATAAACATACATTCCTATCATGGCAGAAGCACATTTATATCACAAAACCTCCACTGTCTTTCTTATGCATCTAATTACTTGAATGCTTTTTTTGTTCTGACAGTCAGTATTTAATGATAAATGTGAGAAGTTCTTTTACATATTCACAGATATGCAAACATTTGTTTTACTTTTTTTGTTTTGCAGCAGGTATACATAAAAGACTTGACTAGAATTGCTTTTT
>JAOXNZ010000002.1:8887168-8912672 GCA_028566095.1 Kryptolebias brasiliensis | reverse complement strand
AGGCCCCAGGCCGGGTTTCGAACCTACAACCTTCTTGCTGGGAGGCGACAGCTCTAACCACTACGCCGCTGTGCCACTGTTTAGCTCATTAAATGTTTATTTTTCCCACAAATGAACAAAGTCTTGTTGACATCTTTTCATTTTTTTGTGAAAGATTTTTTATTTTTTCTCTTTTCTTTCCTCCTTTTCTTTGTACATCAAGTCCTCTGCAATTGGTCTTTTAGCTCCATCTCATTTACATTTAATGACATGATAATACACATTAGCAGACTATTTCAAATAATTACAGCCTTTCAATCGCTTTTTTCTTCACCTCTCTCCCCCAAATGTTCTTCTACATGCTATGTGCTTGATTCCTTTCTTTTGCCGTCTAAACTTTCATATTTCTCATGGAAATAATAGAAAATGCTTTTTTCTCAGAAACAATATATAATAATATGTCACAGGGACAGGCGGAAAAAAAGAAAAAGATTGAGCAATTTTCAAAACTGTGCAGGGCGGAGGGGTGAATAGGACATTAGGTTCTTTTCTCTGGTAGTCGTGGTGTTTTTTTTTTTATTCCTGTCATGGTGACGAGGACTTTGAAGGTAACAGAAGCCGAGCTTTCATAAAGGTAACAACTCTCCTGTCAGGTTAAGCATGGCTGATGTCATAAATGAGCCCCGGTAATTTTCCCAGTCTGTGCAAAGAAAACAGGTTAAAGATGAACCAGGTTATATTCTGTTACGTAGTTTCATGTTTCACAGTTAATTTCTCTACTGTTAATGAAGAATGTTTCAGAACCTCTGAATACTTTCAGAATTCAAAATGAAGAAAAGTAAGTGGACGTTTTCCTTTTTAAATTACAAGCAAAAACCAATAATGATTCTAGCTGATGTCAAAACCTGAGCTAGTTTGAGAGCACAGAACCAAAAAGAAAAGACAAAACAATGGGGAGTGGTTCAGGAAAACTAAATAAAAGAGTGCTTTATTTTAATTTAAAGCTTGGCATTCGGTTTTATTTTATGGCTCTAACAGCAGCCAGAAAGTACTGCATTATTTAATGATCTTTGTAAACAAGGTTTTTACCATCTAAATGTGGTATTTGCTCCACCTTTGGAGCTATGGTAGTTAAGGTAAATTTTTTAATCTCTTAAAATGTCTAACTTTTGCTTAAAAATGAGCTAAAACATGAGATTTTTACACTTGTAAGTGGCTAAGGAAAGCCCATTTAAAAATGAAAAAATAAGACAAACATGTCGAAATTGGGTGAACCTTGGCTTTTTTAATCTCCCATGACACACTTGTGCAGGGATACTTAAACACTTTGTAAATGTTGATCAGCCTGCCCCATTCCCTCAGATCCAAGTAGTACAAATTAGTAAAATAATTAATTTATTGTCATTTATTCAAAGCCGGGTGGCACAGCAGCAGCATCCCGGCCTGGGGGCTTTCTGGGTGAAGTTTGCATGTTCTCCCTGTGCACACGAGGGTTTACTCCTGGTACTCCGGCTTCCTCCCACAGACCAAAATCATGCATGTTAGGTGTTTATTGGTAACTCTTTAAATTGTCCCTAGGTGTGAGTAAGAGTGTGAATGGTTGTTTGTCTCGTTCGTCTCTATGTGGCCCTGCGATGGACTTGAGACCTGTCCAGGGTGTCCCCCGCCTCTCGCATACCGACTGCTGGAGATAGGCACCGGCTCCCCGCAACCCGGAATGAAGAAGCGGGTAAAGAAAATGGATGGATGGATGGATGGATGGATGGATGGATGGATGGATGATTCAAAGCCACTTTTGGACTGAACAATTGCAGGTGCAACAAAGTTAAGCTGAATGACTTTTATCAACATTGGGTGTGTTATAATACACTACAGAAAACAGTTTTAAAGCATGTATCTCCACATGTATATTTAGTAACCACTTACTACTGAATCTCAATGATCTCTTCTTTATGCAAACAAATACATGGCCATCACACAGTCAGCAGCTGATTGTGGAACTGTTCTATGTGGAGTCATGTATATTGGGTAGATGGTCCTTAAATGTTGTTTACTGGTTGTTGCTGGTATTCACACATTTATAGGAATTTGGCCACAGGTAAACTACACCACCCGTGAATGTGACCTCAAAGATGAAATTTGGTGCATATTAGTATCAGATCTGAATTGACCCAATGCCCTTTGTTTCTTTGAAATAAGTTAGTATCACAAGACTGTTACTTGGCCATTAAACAGGATTACATTTTAAAATCATTCTTTAAAAATAATAGGTTGTTGGCTTGTCTTGCTTCAGTATTAATTGCTTCACCAAATATGCAAAATATGCAAAGAGGGCCCTAATCATGAAACTGCCGCCACCATCTTTGACATGGTTCTCAGAGCGGAACAGAGACTTTTTCCTTTTTCTAAACTCTTCAAACAGAATGCATTTCATTTAAACTAAATCTGCTTTATTTGTCTATTAAATATTTTTGGGGTGTTTTTTTTATGTGGTCCTTGCAACTTCAGTTGAGCTCCAATGTGCCTTTTGAAAAAATGGGTTTGTGGCTCAATTTTAAAAGGAAAGTGAAACACCAGCAAAAAAAAAGAAGACTAAAACCACTATAACAAATACTAATTTGTGGGTGCAGAAATATTAATGCTGAATTATATTTTTGCTAAACCACTTTTGAGTTCACTTTGCTGTGTGTTTGGGGGTCTAATGAGAAAATAGTGTTGGCACCCACTGTTCCCTTTAGTCTACAAAATGGTCTCCAAATCCTTTGCAGTCATGGTCTCTTGCAGAGTGATCACTGAACCTAATGACTCGTAAAGCTGGCTGACCATATACAATTTTAGTCCCTCTTTAGCCAATGTCAGCAGTCCTTGTGGGTTGAACCTTACACAGTTAAAATTTAGGCAAGGGTGTGAAAGATTGCTCACAATCAAACCATATAACTTTATCTATCACCTCAGAGTTTGTGCATCTACGATTTTCTGTGGGAATATCTGAATCTTTCTAATGTAAACAAATTCATCTTTAAATGCACATGGGCGTACTTTTGTAAATCTTTGGTCTTGTCAGTCCATGTAGTTGTGTGTTTCTGTGTAGGAGTAGAGGGACTTGTTAATGAAATAGTTTTTTATAGCCTATGTTTTTTTTTCCACAACTTTGTGTGAGAGAATAAGCCACGTGGAAGAGTAAGCAGAGCTCCCTCGTGGTGCCTGGATGAATCTTTTCCTTGCTGTTGCACTGTAGCGGTCAAACAAATTAAATTCAACACCAGTATGTAAGTAATTTTATGTAAATTATGGTGTTAATGTTCTGTGTCGAAATGGTGATGATGGGCTGGTGTGTGCCTTGTTTGATGGGTCTTGTCTACAGTCTGGGCTGGCAGAAAACACAGACGCTTTGCTAAGAACTGTATAATTTTTCAGCTTCTAGTGTCTTGTACTGTTTGTACTTGTTTATGACTTTAATTTTCCTTTTTTTGGTACTTCTTAGGAGGAGAGAACATGCACTTGCTATAGAAACAGAAAAAAGCACATGTAGTTTTACAGATAAGGATGAATCTAAGCTACATCTTTTATCGCTCTTATCTCATTTTTCTGCAGGCATGCTTCCTTATGTTTCCACCCCTCGCTGCCGCATTTTACTCGCCACAGAGGAGCGCAGGATTTACAGTGGATTTTTGTTTCAGCCATCTCTGGAATTAAGAAGTGTATCCTTGCATTTCATTAAATCCTGCCTAATGAGATGACTGTCTCTCCCCAAAGAGCAGATGATAAAGTACCCAATGCCATGGAGCATAAATTAGCATGGTGAGGTTAAATGCTGGAACTGACTCATGTTTCACAAGAGGACCCTATGCAGCAGTTAAATCAACTCACATAAATACTGCCAACTGCAGCCTTAATTTACCTGAAGCTCCCACCCAAACTAACTGTTTTTTTGTTGTTGTTTTTTTTTTGGTGGTGGTGGTTGTAGTGGTGGGGGGGTCTATTTTGACAGTAATTAAAGTATAAACCTTTTATAAACTAGTAGCTTTCTTAACTTGCTCAGATAAAGTTTCACTGTAAGAATTTATAAGAAACGTTCAAACTTAGCAGAATACAAATTGAAGATTTTGTAACTTTATCTTAAGTAGTGTTGACATTTTGAAACCTAAACATGCAAACTAGTAAAAAAGACTATGAAATAATTTAGGAATGTTGGAAGCACCATAGTTTCGCTTCATTTGATCTGAAATGATTAAAAATAACTTTTGTTTTACACTGCATTTTTTTGTCCATAGCCCCTCATTAAAGTGGTGATGATTGGTTTGATCCATTCCAGCCAGAATTAAATCACAATAAAGAAACACTCATGCACCTTGAGGGAGGCATTTCCGATGTTATAGTATCATTACCGGTGATGAGAAAACTAACCTCATTTCCTTTCATGAGTTCATCTGTGCTGCAGAGGCACCACACATACACACTCTTACACACAGGTTAAACTGCAGATGGAGAGAGAGAAAAAAGATGGGGGAAATCACTGAGAATTCAAGAGTCTGGCTCATGTCGGATTTGATCATTACTTCTAATTGGAGGATAATTTTCATAAAACTCTTCAAATAGCTGACAGCTCCTCTGTTCCTGTCCATCTTGACAACCCTTTCACTGTATTATTTTTCTGAAAGATGCTCTCAGCAGAGTGAGCGTTATAGCTGGGAGTTTCGCTGATATTCCAGGTATTTTAAGGTCCACATGAGTGTAATGGACATATTCACAAGCAGTTCTTGTCTCTCTAATTAGTGGTCCCCCCTCGAGCCGTAACAAGGGCACTGACGAGAGAGGCTTTTTCCCAATGATAATGTGAATGGATACCTGCAGGGGGAGATTTCTGCACTGTTCCTCATCCTGTCAGCCACTCTGGGTAACACTGGGGCTTAATGAACCTGAAAACAAGACACTGTGTGTGGTGAGGTAAGTGTGTGTGTGTGTGTGTGTGGGTGTGTGTGTGTGTGTGAGAGAGATGGGTGCAAAATAGAAATTTGGAGTTGGCTCTGGAACAGTACAGTATCCAATCTGTAGGTGTCTGGACATGCGAACTCGGTCACAAGACAAGACATACATTGTGTGAGGATCCAAGTCAAACCCCACGCAGCTTTCCTGAACATGTATTGTGATATGTGTGTCCTGCCTGTGAGATGGTTTGACTGATAACTTGACACCACAGAGATGCATATCTAGGATGCATGCAATGTCACAAATGTCACGTGTGATCGATCGAACACCGCAGCGTTTAAGTGAGAGGTCATTGCTTTCCATATACAGCCTCGGGGAGGAACGGGGGACAGAATGCCTGGTCAGCACACGGTCACATTTTGGATGCACCGTTTTCCCTCCCTGCCCTCCTGGGTTTGTAATGAGCTGAGTTGTTGTTGGTGGAGCACACTTCACTCCATGTGACATTAGACTCACTCGTGGCTGCCAGAACTGACCCCATTTTTTAGCTTGGACACTGGGCCTTTCCAATGCAGAGCTTCGTCTACCTTTTGAAGCTTGTTGACATTGAATGATGTGTTTGTTCATCATGGCAGAAAGGTGTCATGTCAGACAAGCATTAAGTCCTTGCAAAGTGAGCCTTGCAATTTTTTTTTTCACCAGTATAGCGCTGTTGAGGATGCAATGATTGGTAAAATCTACAGAAAATGACAAAACTAGACAGAATGAAGGAAAAGCAGGTGATATATGAACAACTTGTGTATGTTGGAGGTGGAGAGACAGAGTGGGAAAAACAGAGACAGAAAGAGGGAAAGACTGAGAGATGGAGAAAAGGGAGCCACAGATGTGGTGGGGCCTCGGGCAATACAAGTCATTATGGTGTAAACTGCTCCAGTGGTGATGTTGTGTGGAGAACACAGAGGTCACCATCCAGCAGCACAGACACACAAACACATAAGCAGATTCACAAAAATAGGAAACTGAAAGAACATCTGGATATGTGCCACCTGCCTAGAGGAAGCCATCTAGTTTACACGCAGTATGGGGTGGGGGGAATGGGGGGTGTCCCTTCCTGGATGTGCAACCTTCATGCAAGCTTGCACCACTGGGAGAGTATGGAGGACAAAGTGGAGAGTGAAGAGCGTGCAAACTAAGTGGCACACTTCACGAGGAAAATTGCAGATAAACACGATTATTGTTAGTTAGGACAGGAAATGGGGAGAAGTACACACCACTGCCACTTCAGCAGAACCCTTTCATATCCCTGTAGTAGCCTTTCAACCTTGGTATGTGGCTGAGAGGTTTTATACACAGCAGTCAATTCAGAGGTAAAAATAAAACAAGATCAAGAGATTAGCAAGTTGCATTATTTGAAGGATTTATTTTTTATTTTTTGAGGAATAAAAGTGAGATGACAGCCTCAAAACTCTGCGCTAAGTATTGACCATCTGGCATGAGCCCAAGCTAGCGTGCTACAAAACAATTGCATTCATTAGCTTAATTTATCATGGTGGTAAGCTCAATTTACTTTTCCTCGTGCAAGACTGCCTCATTAAGATTCAGTCTGCCATTTCCTCAGGCCGTCTTATGATCGTTTACCCAGGTTTAACGTGTTTTGGCCCAGATAGGAAGCACTCTGAGGTTATCTTCTAGCCCTAACTCTTTAAAAAATGGCAGGAATAAGCGAGAGAGGGATTACGGAGGCAAATGAGAGAATGAGAAAGAGATGGGGGGGGGGGGTGTTAGCAGAGGAGTGATCTAAAGAAGAATGCTGTTAAAGAAAAGTGGCGTGAAAGAAAGGCTCGGCTCCTGCTTGACAGAATGGATGTTACAGGGCCGCAGTGGAAGACGAATGGAGAAAGAGTGAGGGAAGGGAGGCACGTGACTAAATGTATTCTGATAACTGAACAGCAGATGTCTCGCATGGAGCTCCTTTGTTGCCTGAACAGCAGGACCCTGCACTTCAGTGGGCTCACTTCACACTGCATTCATTTGCCTGCCAGCTGCCAATTTAGGGGAGAGAGAGTGAAAGAGAAAGAAAAGAAAAAGAAGAGATGGGAGGGTAGCTCACACTAGTCCGTTTCTCCCCTCCCTCTGCATGTCTTGCAGAGAGGCTGCCATTCCGTCCTCTCTTTCCCCGGTGGCCTGTACAATTAGTGATCTGCATAACCACCCACACCTTCACGCACTGCTCTTACAGAGCTGGGGGGAGGTGCCTTTGTCTTTTGGCTGCTGCACAATGAGTTGCTTTGGACTTGGCTGGAAGCCAGAAGTTGTGGCACAAAACTGCATGTTCTTGATGGATGACGGATACTCCCAGAGTCTTGTTTCCTTGTGCAGCTGATTTGGCAGGTCAGAGATGAACTGCATCAGCTGCTTTCAACTGCCCTTTTGTAAAACACCTTCAAAGCCGGGATGAAGGAGAAGTTTGTGATTCACAAGCTCTTATTATTGTTCCAGGTACCTTTGCTCAATGGAGGTGTGCTCTCATTAAGACTACAAAGCCCACACTTCATTAACACCTGGTGAAAACAAATTTGCACCCCTTTGCTAAGTGATGTGGGCAAAGGAGTGAAGCCATCGAGGTTTTGGTGAAACTGACTTTATAAGGCAGGACTTAAGTGACTACAACCACAACTTCACAGTTCATTTGTTATCCACCTGAGAACCCAATTTCATCTCACTTTGGGCCACACATTTCCATTTTATAAGCTAAAGGAGAGGGTGGAATGTGAAGATTCAGAACCCCACTTAAACTAGTCTGTATATTTTTGAAACTGATAGAATAAAAGTGGAAATTCTAACAAAAACACTGAACTATCCATGCAATGTCAAAAGCTGGTGATAACACTGATATTAATGAATATAAAATACAAAAAAGTACATTTTAAGTATGGTTCAAGATTATGTCAAAATAGTTATAGTTCATTTTTCTTTAGCACTGTTCACCATTTGGTCTCAATAATCAACCATTTGAGGAGACTGATAACTGTTTATTATTGACAGAGTCAGGAAATAGTGTCCCTGAAGTAGAAAACTGGGTAAATATGGCCCCATTGCTGTGGTTTTTAGTGCACAACGCATTAGTGGGCATGTGTGAAGTAGGCTGCTGCGTCATTGTTTCTCACTAGCTCTGTTTATCATGTGCATATGGATACAACACTAGAAGTTTTGTATAGTTATTTTTATTCATATGGTAGTGTGAATTTATCACAACAAAATGCGATTTGCATGTGGAATAATGGTGCACACATAGCAGAGTAGTTGATTGACTCTTTTTAATTGAAGCAAATGTTAGGCAGATTGATTTATATTCCGTGTCCTCCATTGTCATTGCATTTTTCTAATTACACACAAAACTTGAACTTTTGATGTGTTTTGCATTGAATATGTTATCTTAAGTATGACAGCCATTCAGTGATAGAGGAGCCATAGGACCTTTAAAGGAATTGCAAACCTCCTTATTAAGACTTGTATAGAGCATCATATAAGGGATAATACATGTATTGATCGACGACCACCAGCTCATCTAAATTGTACTCACTTGTTATAGTACAAAAGACAGCAAGAGACGATCCCTCTCATCGCCCACCTCAGTGTCAGTTCAGAGGATGAGCAAAGGAACAAGTATTATCCCTACTTCCTGAGTTGGTGGAGGGGGTGATAAAAACTTTTTGATTAAAGAAAGGGAATCATCTATTTCATTCTGAATCGGGAAGCAGGAAAAGGAGCGGAGGATTAATCTTAAGGCCGTCGTTTTACTGCCTATCCCCTCTTCCTGTCTTAGAGCTGAAGAAGCGTGGGTGAATAATGGGGTGTCCATCAGCCGTGGGCTCAAGCCCAGATTGGGATTTTCTCTGGGGATAATACAAGGCAGGACGACAATTGATGATTCATAATGTACAGTTTTAGCCTGCTGATAACACCAGCTATTGTAGTGGGCATTAGTGTTACAGTATCTCTCAGCAAGTTGTTCCTCTCTGACAGCAGTCTTTGGAAATCTTCCTCTGCTGAGGAAGGGGAAATTACAAATTTAAAACTATGGATACAGAGAATCATATATTATGTTATTCAGATGACAAATTGCACCCTATAAATCCTCTGAAGAAACATCCTCATTCAGTCATATACTGCATGCACAGTGTAGTATTTAGGAATCTTTTGAAAGAAAAGGAGGATCCAGCCATGGCAACAACCAGCAGCTAGTAATAGCGTCACGTTACATTCACTTGCTTCACTTCCTTATTTTGTATGCTAAGGCTTTACATCGAAGCAAGAATAATCCCACTAACAAAGTTGTCTGGATCTCCAGTCATGTGAGCAGCACCTGTCGTGTCAGCGAGTGGAGGTTGAGGCGGTGCTGGGGATCCATAGAAGGGACGCTTTCCATCAGTGGTTCCATTTGATATTTAATTTAGACTTTTATGAGCCTTAGAGGATGGGCCGTGTCATTTTTCTCTCCTGGCTCTCTCTGTAGGGATGGAGGATAAATTCCTTCCAACCGTGGGACAGCCTAACCAAGGCTCCTTTAGATTTATAACTGTGTGTAGTGCTGGTGTTGATGGTGGTGCACAATTAGTGGCCTACATACAGCGCCCAGCACACAGGCCTCTGTCTGGGTCAGGCTTGCTGTGACAAACCTGCTCCAAATTTAATGGGAATCTGCAAAATAGACACAGATTCACAGCAGGGTTTAGGAGTATAACTTTAAGGTTGTATCAGTTACACAAAACTTTTCCATTGAACTCATACATGATATCATGAGTTGAAAAATACTCCAAATTAGTTTCTTGTAACAATAATTTTGTGAGTTATACATATGTGTAACTCACAGGTGTTGTTCGTTGAAATATGGATGAAGTAAAACAAGCGCTCGTGTGAGGGTAATAACAAGTTTTATAAACTAATTCTGTTCTAATGGTCTGTTTAGCCGTGATTTATAGCTTCATTCATTACCCCTTTTGTATTAGTAATTATTTCTAAAATACCAAAGAGCCATCTTTTCTTTCCAGCTTCTTCTCAGGCTCTGATTTATAGTCCCAGCTCTGGCCTGATGCCGTCTTCCAAGGTGTGACATTTCAAAATATTTATGGCTCTGGCACATTAAAAGGCCTTCCGTTGAAGGTGACCGACTGCTCTTCCACACCATGTAATTAATAGAATCACAGCCTGTTCGCCTGGTGTTATTTATCCACCACATTCTCTTGAAACACTATAGAAAACACCAAGGTTTCGGCTCGGCTTATTCATCTCATAAACAGCTGCTTAATACCTTCTAGTCCCAGGATGCACTGCACCAAAGGGGCAAAAGGGAAACCATTCCTCGTCAAAGCTCCAAAAGTTTAATATTTTATTGATTAGATCTAAGCCCTCTGTCCAAAGTGGCAATTAAAATTCAATTAAACTGACTGAAAGCATCATATTAAATTTCATCTCTTTATGAGCTCCATGATAATGCTGGAGGACTTGAGTATAATCATACCCTTTTTAGATTATATTATCCTGTTCACTCACTATAAAAGTGACACTTTTAGGTATACTTTCAATATTTCTTAACTGTAAGCTTCTAATGAACACATTTTACAGCCATTAAATCAACCATTATTGGGCGATGCAATAAAGAGCTACTCTTTATTCTGCACTCTGGATCAGAAAAAGATGGCCAATATTTGAAACCTCTACCAGCCTATAGGATGGTTACAAACATTACACATGGTTTATAAAATGCTTATTGAACGCTGCCAAAAGGTAAAGGCAGAAAACAATGTTTTTGCCCTGTCTCTGTAGGTGTTTGTTAGAAAAACATCTCATGAAACACTAAATTAATTTAAATAAAAGTTGTAGAAAGTAGTGATTAGATGCACATCTAACACTGTTTGATCGTTGGAGTCTATCTGATTCAAGATAGCTGCAAAAGCCAACTAACCTTAAAAAAACAACAACCCAAAAATACTTATGACTTAGTCAGTTTTACAAATATTGATCTAAAATTTGGTGTGGTGGTAGCTAAGACTGGTCCCAACTCATATGGTGAACACTAACAGATTGCACAAGATTCTTATTTAAAATTGTGCCGTTAACTATTTGGAGTCAACCCTGCCTGTCTGTTAGCAAAATAAGTCACAAACCACAAAAGAAAAAAAAATCATTTGATGTACATCAAGTTTTGATTCTCTTTTAAAAGCCAACCCAAGTCAAGATGGCTGCCACACCCAACTGACCTTAGAAAACACAAATAAATCTCTATAATTCAGGCAGATTAACACATAATGATCTTAAATTTGCTGTGGTTGTAACTGAGTTTCATGCACAACATATACTCAAGTGCTGCTCACTGTGCAAAATCATTGCTTAAACCTTTACAATCCATTGTTGGTTTCTACCTTGTTTGTCTGTTAGCAAGATATCTCATAAACCACCTGACATATTTTAATGAAACTTTCAGAAAGCAATCACTGGACATACAGCTAGAACTGAATAACTTTTGGAGTCAGTCCAATTCAAGATGGTTGCCACAGCTAGTCAACATTAGCCAACACAAAAATGGCTTTAACTCAGTTATTTTTACAGATATTGAGCTAAAATTTGGTGTTAGTAGTTAAAACTTATTCCTAAGAAATACTTTGAGCATGACATCAATATTGCATGAAAGTTAACATAACAGTATAAAGGTTTGATCAAAGTGGAAACAATTCCGTTATTTTTCAACATATTACATTTGTCTGAAATTCTGGCAAGAAAGGTGGCAGGTGATATGCATTCCTTCAAGGAATGTTAGGCCTTTATTTTAGTATGAGTAATTATTAATCTTTAGGACATTCTTAATATTAAGATTCCACTTTAAGTCTAAGCTTTTGTTTACTAACATATATTTACGTGTAATTGCTGCAGAGTCAAGACAAATGTGAAATAAATGTTACAAAATCCTACATAATTTAATTACGGCTCATGAAGGCAGTCCTGAGATGAGACAGGACTCTGCAGCTCTTCTAGTGGCCCTGTGATGCTACTCTTAGTCACAGTGGTGAACATTAGGTGTCCCTGGGGAACCATGAATGTCTGCATGAAATTAATTTGCAGTTTATGCAATAGTCGTTGAGGTACTTTGCATAAAAAAATGGCAGCTTTGTGGTGATGCTGAAAAAGTTGGTGTCGGGAGAATTTATCTCCTGAACGTCTGTGAGGAGCAGCTGAGATTTTTCCGTCTGCAAATTAAAAAGGCTCAGAATTCTGTTCTGTTCTGTTTGCTTAGGTACGGGGTCTGCAACCTGCAGCTCTGGGACCGCTGCAGCGGCTCTTTGTAGCTTTGACCAAATCTAACATGAAAATTAATTTTTGTTTAACCATGGGAAAAGCTAATTTGTTGCAGTTCCCTTGTTCAGTTTTCACCAAAACGTAAATAAATCTTCTGTCACAGAAAATTGTACTATTCAGACAAGGAAAATCATGTAAATCCACTGTTTGTTAGCCAGTTTACTACTTCATTATTTAACCTTCAGCTCTACAGAGGGTTTCTTTCTCTGAAAATCACTACAAAAATAAACATTTTACCACATTTACAGCAGGTTACTGTTGAAAAACCCCCCACAAAGTAGAGCTTTACAAACATACTACTTTGGTACAAGTTATTGGATTCAGGAGTTCTGCAAAAATATGGCAAGTCATGCTGAGAGCAAAGAGAAACTACAAAAACTGCATTTTCTGTTGAAATGCAGTGTGAATGCTGAGTGCTGAATAAGCTGAGCTGTTAAAGCTAAAAGTAGAACACTAGCTAAAAACTAAAAGAAAAAGAAAGCTAGCTAAAAGCCAAAAGTAGAATTACACTAAAGCTAAAAAACAAAGAGCAAAACACTTAATACTGCTAAAGCTAAAAGAAGCAAAACTCTAGCTAAAAGCCTAAAAGGAAAAAAAAAAAACACTAACTAAAAATAGCAACACATAAGCTAAAAGCTAAAAATAGAAAAACATGCTAAAACAGCAAAAGGGAAGGTAAAAGCTAAATGTAGCAGAAAAAGAAAAAATAGAGTCAGTATGCTGAAATAGATTTTAAAGAGAGAAATGTTTTTGGAGGAACTGAAGAGATCTCTGCTTGTTTCTTTTAGGTAAATAATTATAAATAAAGTTCAAGATTTTAAAGGTGAGAAAAACTACAAGTCATACCGCCCTGTAATGATTTGAGTTATTTTTCTGTATTTTATCTTATGTTGTCACTCTTGTGTTCTGGTTGTCTTTGTTATTTGTTTCCCTGTCACCATTCACCTGCCCTCAGTTCAGTAGCGCTCCACTCAGCGTGCCACGCCCATCTACACCTGTCTCTAGTTACAAATCAGTCACCTGTGTCCACTTCCTCATTATCCTCTGCCTATATAATCTGGTTTTTGTCGCTCATTACTTGCTGCTTGCTGGTTTGTTCACTCTGCTCAGATGTTCATGCTCTTGTGGTTTTCCTCGACACAGTCAAGTTCCATGGTTTTTTGCTCCTCGTTTACCTCACCTGCCTATAAGTTTTTTTTATTGCTTAGTTTTTGCTCCCACGTTAACCTTTTGTTTTTCTTGTTTTCTTTTTGTTAATAAATCAGTTTAATGTTTTTACATCATTTTGAGTCCACGTTCTGAGTTCGCCATCCTCGATCTTAACACCACCCATCTCCTCAATGAGCTGAGTGTTTTGATATATGAAGGGCAAAACTAGCACAAAGTATGATGACATGGTTAGATTGCAAAAAACAAACAAACTTCGAAATAAAAAAAGAAAAATCAGAAAACGAAAGTGAAGGCTTGTCTTTTATCAAAATATAATAAAAAGTTTAAGTAAATTTAGTTACTGGTTATTAGAAAACATTTTGTGAATAATTCAATTTTCAAAACACTTCTAATTTTATTTTCACTCAAATAATTTACTGGTTGCAAACATGTATGCTTTTGTATTTCAAAGAGGGGTACTTATTAATTTTCCACAAATATAAGAACTCACATAGGCCTTCATAATTTAGTGGTTACACTTTATCAAAGTGGGTTTTCTTCAGTTTATTAGAGTTTGGTCTTTTCCTTTGTCCTAAGATGTAAAAATACTGATAATTATGAAAAGAATTATTATGGTTTAACTTCAGAATGTAACAAACAGTTTTTAATATGTAGTATAATTATCTAAAACTTAATCATGAGTTGCCTTATTCCAGTTTTTATTTTTATTTCAATCATCAAGTAGGTTTTGCAGCTTTAGACAAATTTTATTCAATGGAAAAGAGGCAACAATTTCATTCTTAGTTCTAATGGTTGCAGACTCCTGGTTTAGGTGTTCAAAATTATCGCATGCATTTAAAAAAATACCTAAAAATTCCTGCAGGTTGTCAAAGATCTCGGGTCACAGGCAGGGCACTGTAACATCATTGATCCTGCAGCATCCACGGCAGTATGGAGGTTATTTAGAAGTACCCAGTGTGTTATTACTGAGTGCCTCTCTGTTTCCCTCCAGACTGTTTGCTCTGTGTGATTATTCTCTCCAGCTCCCTGAGCATCCCGGCTCCTGCCTCTGTGATAAAGATATTCATTTACCTGATATGAAAATCTTGTTCATGCCCATCCCAAATGACTCTAGATAGAAGAGGAAGAAAGTGGGGAGGAGGGAGGCAACAAAGGTGGATGGAGGAGGTGATGGGATTGGAGTTCATGAGGGGAAGATATGGAAGAATGACATAAAATATTAATACAGTGTGAGTCTATGTGACACAAAGAATTTGCATGATAACAGAATGGGGCTTTGTATCCAAAGTAAGTCTTGGATTTTTACCAACTTGTGTAGAAACTGAGTTATACAATCTGTCAAAGTGAAAATGATAAGTGTTTGGTAGTGATTCTAAAAAATTTATAAGAAAAAAATAAAGGCCCAGCATCCTTTTAAGGAATACCTATTGCCCACCACCTTTCATGCAAGAGTTTAAGATTATTTTAGGTCAAGAAATGACAAAGTTGTAGTCATTTTGGTCAACTCGTGAAAATTACATGCACAATGTCACACGATGAATGTGTTGTGAATGACTCTTAGCTACTACCACATTTAATTTAAGCCTAATATTTATAAAATTGACCGTGTTATAGCCATTTCTTTTGTCAATCAGATGTGGCATCCATTGTGACTTTGATGTACTACAAAAGTTAATTAGTTGTAGATGTAAAGCCAATGATTAGTTTCTGAATGTTTCATTAAAATCCATTCCATATTTTGCTAAAAGACAAACAGGGTTGACTCCAACAATTATTGCGAAAGTTTTAAGCAAAGATCTCAAGCAACAAGTAGCACATGGAGTATATGTTGTGAATGACTTTCAGCTACTACCAGGCCAAATTTTAGCAAATGATCTGTAAAATTAACTGAAATAAAGCCATTTTTGTGTTTTCTAATGTCAGTTGACTGTGGCAGCCATCTTGAATTGGACAGGCTCCACAACTTAGTCAGTTATAGAGGTTCATCCATTAAAAATTTCCTGAAAGTTTCATTAAAATCAATTCAGTGGTTCATGGGATATTTTGGTGACAAATAGACAGATAAACAAAGTTGACTCCAAATAGGCTAAATTTAAATAAAAGTCTTGCACAATCTGTTAAAACACAGAGTAGCCATTGGGGATCACTCTCAACTACTACCACACCAAACTTTAGGTCAGTGTCTGTATAACTGACAGAATTATAGCAATCTTTGTTTTGTAAGCTCAGTTTGACTGTGCCAGCCATCTTGAATTGGGCCGACTCCAATGATTATTGCAAGTTTCATGAAAATTCATTTAGTGGTCCATGAGATATTTTGCTAACAGACAGACACAAACTCACTCACAAAACACAGACTCAGGCAAAACCATTATCATCCACACTGGCTTTTTGGCAGTGGGACTGTGTGTTTTGCGCAGCTTTTGCACAATGTGTTGTAGTAATTTGCTCCTCCTCTTTCTGAACTTTCTGTGCTTTAACTCAAATGTACAAAAAATAAATATTATGCTGGAAGAAAACTATCTGTGTTCACTCAGACGCAGCCTCATTTTTTAAAAAGGGTGAAATGAGATGCAGAAAGTCACTTCCCCTCATCAAGGTACCAGTGTCTTCCTTTATTTTGTTTGAGTGTACGGCTCACTCATCTCAGGTTTTATTGTCTCTGTCCGGGGAGAGCTGCTTCCTTCTATAACACGGTCACCATGCGCAGCACATCAGGCAACTTCTTGATTCTGTACCCAGTAATTTAAAGCCTTTATGGAAATGCAATTTCAGGGCTCAGTGCTTGTTTTTCTAAATTGTACTCAAGGAATTAGCTACTCCAGCCACAAATCAGTTGAATTTATGCCCAGTTGTAATACACTTTATGGGCTCATGGTACATTGCTTCAAAAACAGCAGATGTGGAATTATGATAAATATAATGAGGGTTTTTTTTCCTCCTTGCTTGCCTGTTTCTGTCTCTTACCCTCCTTCCTTCTCTCTCTCTCTGTCTCTCTTTGCTGTGAGGGGGAAGGATGTGAAGCGTGTTTACGTACGCCATACAATACATTTAATGTCTCAGTAAGGGCCGCCAACAAAACCTGATTAATGTCCTCATCTCTTTTATTAAAGATAAGAGTGGCACTGCAGTCAGAAGATAGAGAGGGTGCCATAAATCTCAGGCAAAATGAGCAGTCAAATAATCACTCATCAGAAATGAAATCTACATACATTAACACTTGCAGACATTCTGCTGTGAATATAAACACGGGGCTCATGGGTGATGAAGCCGACTCCATTTATCCACATACTCTCAGTATGGGGGAGGTAGAGGTGTCTGAAGAGGGCAAGCTCTCAGCCGACAATGATGTTTAAGAGGGTCCTGTCCTGCTAAGCTACAGTCCGCCAGACTAAGCATGTGTCCAGAGAAGCAGGCACACGATCATTAGAGCAATGGATGAGCTGGATAGCAGAGGCAATTAACCATTTCCCTGAATAGGACATAATGTTGATCCATCCCTACGATTAATCAAGGCATGATGCATTAGACAGTGATGGGCGACCCTGTGCCTTTGTGACAAAATGATTCTTCATCCCGAGTTTGGGGATGGGGATCCAGAGGTCCCTAATGCGCCTTAGAGGTGCCCCAATGAAATCCCATCATCCATTTTGTTTCTGTCCCTGACAGCGATCAACCTGTCTTCTGCCAGCCAAGGAACATTATCCGAACTCCCGAGGCGTCTGACGACAGGGTCTAGGCTCATGAGGGGGTGGTTGGAGAAGGGCAGATATGTAAAGCACTAATAATGTTGCCTTGTTGTGGATCCATATCAATCCAGAATGTACCAATAAATACCGTTGGGAAAAACTATAAATCACATCAAAGTGAATCCAACCATGCATTTATATACACATTATTAGGCAGGCTTATACACATGAGAAGTAATGGTGAAAACAAGTCCATTTTACCTACGTGTGTACAAATCTACTTTAGTGTTTGAACTTTATACTAGTGTATACTTAGACTAGACCACCCTCGGTTCATGAGATATTTTGTGGGCACACGCGCACACACAAACACAGGCAAAAACATATTGCACATATTTTACCTCTATGTCCAACCCTTATTGAGTTTTTGACCTAATCTGATGAACTTGACTGTAAAATTTGATAATAAATTTAAAAAGTAGCATGAAGCTGCTTCACTGCAGAAGCTAGGACACTAAAATGCACATTACATGCTGGTGCCTTGATAATTGCAATTTAATGATGTCATAATTTCATAAACAAATTTTTAGCAGCTAATATTTACATAGTTTTACTTGGATTAGCAAGAACAATTAAAGAAAAAAAAAAAGCAAGAACAATTTTAGTACATTGCTCTGTGTAAGTGAAGTATTTCTACATTACTGTGTCGGTGCTTTCACTTAAGTGAATGATGTGACTACATCCTCTTGTACATAAGCACAAACCTTACATACAGCAATGCACCACTGAAATAGAAATACACTGGAATGGCCAACCACGGCACAGTCTGTTGATTATGAAGCAAAGCCGCCATCTTGGCAGGTGCTATGTAGTGTCCTTAGTTACTCCAAGAATGGCAGCAGACTATGGATATCTGAGGATGAAAATTAAACTCAGCCAAGGTGCCTAATGTTTTGTCATCAATCTTTATAATTATCAAAACCTGCACTTCAAATAATGTGGTCTTTCATAGGTGAGTATTATGTCACATAAGCTCATAACTCATTGAAAACATGACCTTTTCAGCTTTTGTCTGTCTTGTCCATTGTGTACATCTGTGCTGTATCTGTGCTACAGTGAAACGTTACACACCATTGTAATCCTTAGGTAAATTTATTTTTCAAAAACATGAGTAATTATGTAGAAGTATCCATTTATTTACTTTCAGCAGAACAAAGTAGGACAAACTTGTAATGTATACAGACACGGAGGCACATAGACACAAAAAATCTACACCAGCGCATAATAGAATGATAACACCACTTGATAATTTTATCACTGAGTTGAATACTAGCTAACTTCTAAAGTTTCAATACTTCTTTTTTAGGCCTAATACTTTATCTATGAGTCTGGGCATGGTAGAGAACCTGGTTGACATTTTGCCCTGGCTAATGATTGACATGGCTGTTTTTACAATATGCATGATAAATATTTATTTTTAAAAAAAGTTATTTCCATGCAGTTTGAACTGATTACAGCATGCATAAGGCATTAACAATGTGTGGCTTTGCTATCTAAACAATACACAATAGCACTGTATAGCACCTAGCAAGATGGTGGGCACACAGCTTTCCTAACGATGCCAGTGGCCATTCTAATTCAGTGTGATGCACCATCAAAATCTGAGCCAATTTACAAAAAGCTCCTAGTGGCAGATGTCATGATCAAAATGAACTCTTTTTTTAGGTTTACGCTGGAAATTCCATAAAGTAGATATTTTGACCTTGAAGAATCCTAAACAATTACTGGAGACCATGTTATGTAGATTTTTATTTATTTATACTTTTGCACAGAACTGAACTCTTTTCAAAACACTGATTTAGATGTGTAAAGATGCCTTGAGTGGTCTTACTGTGATAATGATAATGCTTGCAAGCAGAGACTCAAGATACAAGAGAGAAGTCCCATTCATACAATGCCAAGTCAGATTTATAAGAAATAGTTTGCAATCAGTGACTCATGATCTGAATCTTTTGTGTATTTTTTTTTATTTACTGTTTAACCTGAGGAGGATGGGTGTGTGGGCGGGTGTGAAGGGGTAATACTCCAAATATTTCTAAATGGAATTTTTTTTTTACATATTATTTAAATGTATGAAGATGTCCAGCTGTTCTGCACCATCATTTTCTTCCTCTTTATTCCTCTCCACCCATATGGCTACCTATTCAGCTGTATTGCTGTACCATGAGATCATTACCTCCATCATTGAGTGCAGGCATCTGAGAGCCTGTTAACCTGGAACAGGCCCGGCTGTGCAGCCCTCTGCTGATGGTACAATATGCTCCTTGTTATTCTAGGATCATTGACGCTAAATCCCTGGCAATCAAGTCAGTTTTGTTGAAGCTCATTGGCTCAGCGGGGTCTCAGCTCATCTGTGCACTTGGAATGAGGGAAAGCGTGCTCGGGTTAGTTGGGTCGTTAGGTAGAAATTCTTTGATAATGGTGCATGTTACATTAGACCCCTACAAACCAAGAATAAGCGTTTTAGAGCCAGTATAATATCATTTATAAAATGTGGGTATGGTTGATAAAAAAATTTCTTCTGAAGTGTAAAGTGTGAAGATGAGCAGTTTCTTGTTAAACTAAATTTGCCGCATGCTTCATGGCTACGACACGAGTAGACTTTGCTGATGAGATGTGGCTTAAAACAAAACTTTCGGTTCCAACACAGTAAAAGCAGGGCTTGTCTTTTATTGTTATAATTGTCCATGTTTAAAACGTCTGTCTAAATAAATGGCAATGTGCACGTATTGTTAGTAAGTTTATAAGACAAGCTCTTAGCATTAGTTTTATAAATAGTACATCTTGTGTGTAAAATCCTATAGATTCAGGGTTTCAGGTTTTCAGAAACAAAAGTAGTAAAATAAGAGATTCTACTGCAACGACAGAAGTACTAATATCTTTAACTCAATTAAAGGTCCAGTCTTAACCTGATATGTGCACACTTATGAGGTAAAGCAAAACATTTAACTAGGTGGGAACATGTTAGTGACATGTTATTTAAACCAAGTGATTGTCACGTTTCAAGATATTTTTCTAAAGATTTACTTTTTCAACAGCTCATGAAGTTTTTAAAAAGGTGGCTGATATTGCTAATTGCTTTCAGCACAGCAATGATTCAACTCACTGAAGCTGCTCCTCTTTGTTTTGAAATTGATATTTATAAAAAAAATGCTCACAACTTCCTGTGACCCTGCATTTTGATATGAGAACATTTTCTTTTGCATCAAAATATTTCATTTTGTTCAAGTCAGACCAGTACTCCTTATTTGCAGAGACTAGTTTTTAAGGTGTTTTTTATTTTCATTTTTAATTAACAAAATATTTAATTTTTTAGTTACATCATTTTAAAACAATGTTTTTTGTATTTATGAAGTTTTACTAATCCCAAATATGTAGAGGAAATAAAAAGCCACACCAAACAAAAGCTCAGGGCTCAGGAGGATAAGACTAGTTAAGGGGGGCCAGGGAGTAACCAGCAAATTTATTGGGGTGACCATTGCCACCCCTGGCTCCCCCTTGGTAGTGCCCCTGAAATAAACACAAAACAACAACAAAAGTTTTACATTTTTTAAATGTTAAATAGCCATAGAGATTTTGGAAATACGATTAAAATCTTCCAAGCACCATGTATAGTACACTAATGAGCCTCAGCATTAATAACATGTCTGGTCTGTAACATTGTGCAAGTCTCCCTGGTATTGGTGAGCAACTTCGACCCATTGGAGCATGAACGCTGTGACTCAGTGTGGCCTGCACTATTTGACTCTAACACACTGACAATGAATCCTTTGGCCTCAGTTAGTTGAAGTTTCTGTGAACTGAGGCTGTTCTGGTGAATCTTGTGTTTATTTCATCGGACTGGGTGTCACGGCTTTAAAAACTAAAAATCTGTTAACCTATTTATGTTGTCTATGAGCAGTTTTGATGTTCCGACATATGGATAAGACATTAAAGAGGGTATAATATGCTTGTTTTACACACAATTTCATGAGGTGTTAATAAATTATCATCAGTTTAGACTAAATACAACAGCATTACAGTATCAAATTCATCCTATTTTGATCTGTTTTTTCTTTGCAGCTAATTTTAGAAGTTTTCATGAGACATTTGACTTTTACTCTCACCTCTCTTCTCTTAGGCATGTATCTTAAAAGACACAAATTAATCTAATCCTTAAAAAGAGGGTTCGTTAACCAGCCTAAACGGCCACTTTAACTGCTAGTGTATATTTTGTATGGAATGCACTGGTATAGTACTATCAGGTACTTTCCTATCATTATAACATGTCAGAGCTGGACAGTCCTGAATCCCTCAGCACATCCTCAGATGCATTTCTTGTTTATTTCTCTCTCTCTCTCTCTGGTACATCAGCTTTTCAGATGAGGGGTGAGCCATCTTTGAGGAGGTGGCATCACAAATCTGCCATAGCAAAGTTCCTTGAGGAAAGACGTGTTGTCAGAGCACATTTATCATCGGGTATACCATCGGAAACAGATTCCCCTCATAAGCAATTTTGCTCATTAGAGTTACAGTGCTGATTTGCTGATTGGAGTTACTCAGAGGCTACTGCAGCGCTGTGAGGGAAAGAGAGGAGAGCATGACTGAGAGGAGGAGGGAGGGAGGAGAGAGGGTCTGACACATATTACTGTGATGTGAAAGCTGAGATGTTGATTAATGTGCATTGCTCCTGTCACATAAACCGAATAAATAAATATCAAACAAAAGCAGGGGGGAGAGGCTCATTTACAAACCAGGAAATGAAAATTCCATTTAGTTAGCGAATGAGACAGACTAGGATGACAGTTTGTAGACATGACTGTAAACAAGATGTGGCTGAAAGCACCTGGTGTGGCTGTTTCAGACATTCTTTAAACTACTGCAGCTAATGTATTTTATCTCAGACAAAACATCCAGAGGAGAGCCCTTCCACCTCCTCTGAAGTCCACCACTGAGATAAGTGGCCTTCCCGGTTAGCATGCAATCAGGTCTAAAAAAAAAAAAAAGCCTCCGGGCGGTGATTGGTCCCAAAACAATCCAACAGCCTCACAGTTCAAGTAGGATAGAAAATAAACACTGCTTATGGAATTTAAAACCCATCCAACAAGGCCGTGAGTGATGGATGATGAAAACAGAATATTTCACAACTGCAGAATCCCCGTTCAGCTCATTTAGGACGGGCTGTTTATATTGATCTTCATATCCCATTCACAAACATTGTTTACATAAATAAACAGGATTGTGTTTGCTGCCATGGAAACAGAGTTTACACAGGCAGAAAAATGGCCATTTAATGGAGCAAGATGTTTACATGCCTGAGAATGCATATCTCAAGTGTCACATTATGGGTGCTTCGAATATGAGGCAGGAAACGAACAAAAGTGACAACTCAAAAACAAAATGGTCCTATGAAAAGTATGGTAAACAGATTAATGAACAAATCTTACTTTGATTTAGTAATTTTCTCAAAAAATGATATAAACTTAAAAATATTACTAATCCTTTTTCTTCCTCTCAGTTGTCTTCTACATATCATTAAGGGCACTAATGCATAAGCATTGAATCAGCCTTATTACTATTTTGTTAAAAAAAAATTCTGTATCTAGTTGCACAGCTTTGAAATAAAACAAGCAAATTATACATCTAAAAGTGTGGGTCGATTGGGAATTGTGTACTATGACTTTTGGTAGCAGTACATCATATGTACAACATAGACCAAATTAGCAAAAAAAAACAGCTAGGAAAAACAAAGGCAGTCAATGGGATTCTAGAGAACAACCCAGTCCTCTTTAGAGGTCTATAGCTCAGCCATACTTTACAGTAGAAACATCATGCAAAGTTTAAACATGTCACAAAAAGTTGGATTTTACATGTCCAAAACGGTATTTCGATGTCCCTATGTGGTTTTTAAACAATCAGAGTTTAGGTTTTCTGATTTTTACAGACTTTTTCATGAAATGTTCAACTGATGTCACACATTCTAACTTTTGCAATATCTAAAAGTTTCAAAACTTTTGCAAACAAACTCTTTTTACTCCCACATCTTTTTGGTACATATACAAATTATACATCAGATTGTAGGCAGCAGCTTTAACGTTTTTTTTAGTTTGGTTCTTTTTGCACCTCATACAATTCATACATCAAAATGTAGTATTTTTTTCTTAGCTTACATTATTACAGAATTCATGTCAGAATTTTGGGAGAAGCAGCATCTGCACCCTTCAGAACTTCTTCCAAATTTTTTTTTAGTTATCCTTATTTTATTATATATATATATATATTTTTTTTTTAAAGCATTTTAAGCATGCTGTGTGATGTCAACACAGGAGCAAAACTTGGGTCATGCAGACTTTTTTCAATGATGTTCCTAAATCTATTTTTGGGTCCACATTGTGCTGTGTTTTGTTTCCATCTTACCTAATACATCATTGCTTTGAGTCTCTATGTGACCTCTCTTTTTTCAATCATTAGATCATTTCTTTGTTTTAACGAATAACAAACATCCTAAATTTTCCTGGGTACTAAAGCCAACAAGCTAATAAAGCTTAATGAATGATGACAAACACAAGCAAATTCAGCCAAGTGATTGATCAACTCGTGTTTATTTTAGAACTTTTAAGCTAATAACTTTTGTATTTGATTATTTTAGATAATATTTATATTATTTTTGTTTAAGTTTGCACAGAAACTGTTAATGAGCTAAAGTTTCTCAGGTCAGCAGAGGGTACCGATACACCCAGCTGCCATTTTCTTTATGCAGAAATGCACTCATGCAGTTACTCGTCTTCTTGCTTCCCTCAGCTCCTTTTTTTCCCTCCCTGGATTTGCAGATTCCTTTCCTTTTGCCGAGGTATCTCAGGAGAAGTCATTTTACAGTTCAATCAGGAATTCTAATAAACTGACCTGTGTTTTAATGACTAATTCATTGTCTCCTTTACTACCTTCATGGGTATAAAGCAGATTAATGACTTGAGCAAGGTTAAAAACAGTACCACTGTGCTTTTCCTTCAACTGTTATCAATCATCCTTTAGATTCTTCAGAGAGCCGCGGAAATTGAAGAAAAATTAGTAATCCTTTTGATGGATGATAGCATAGGAAGAAGTGTACATTAGGTAAGCATTAAGTGAAAGTCGGCTGATAAGATGCATCACAAAACGAGTTTAGGTTTCACATATGGTTCAGGTTATGATGCTGTGTGACAGCAGGATTATGATTTTGTGACACTGGAGCCATCATAGATAGGTCATGTTTTTATTTCAGTATGGGGGTATTAAACACAACATATTTAAATTGCTAAACAGTTCAGAGACATAATCTGATATGTTTTATGGCACTTTCCTTACAATGCTTACAACAAAGAGCTTTAAGGGAAAAACTCCTGGGGAAAACTCCATGATAGTTTGGAAAGCGGAGGCTAAGAATTTCACATGAGTTCTTTGACAGTTTCTGTACTTTTTCCTCATACTGTACTTCTCTCTTGTTCAGAAATCCCATGGAAGAAGGAAGAAGTGGAAACAAAACAAAAAAACAAAGACGAGGCAAAGGGGAACAGTGAGGAAAGGGGAAGACAGGGTGTGAGGCTGCGTCTTTGTTTACCATTCTATATTCCCATCTCTCACACGTAGTATGTCTCCGCAGCATCTCTGGGCCCTTCCCACTCCTTGGCCCAGTCATTTCTGACAATGTTAATGATTTAGTGGAGAGCCCTCCACAACGGATGATTTGTGACATGTAGGAAGGCTCGGATCGGGGGAGTACAAGGCAGGTTTCGGTGGGGAGTGTTTGGGATCCAGGGATGCCTTGAAGATAGTGATTCATTATATTTAAGACAAGTGTGACATCCTACTTCAAGGAAGCAGCACACTTATGTATGGAGGGGAGGATTTTTTTGGGGTGGCCAAAGTGGGGAGGGGTAGGTAAGTACAAAGGAATGCCTTGGTGTTTTTGGAGATGACATAGGAATAGGAGGCAGGCATATGGAGACGGCAGACTGGAAAATAATGGGTAATGGAGGAATTTAGCCTCAGGCTATATGCCTGCTTTGCCTACTTCTGTATAACTAGTATATTTATAATTCAAATACATACCTTTAATAATTAACCACTAGTGAATATTAAAGGAGAATGTAGGATATCTTTTCTGCAGATGAAGTCAGGTAAAAACAGTACTCAATTTCAAATTTGACAACAGTGCAGAACAAAGGACTGGAGAAGAAAAACCCAAAAGTTATTTTGACATTTTCGGGCCAATTGGAAATTTTGTGCTCAGGAAAACAAACAAAAAGCACCCAAATATGAATGAAATGTATTTATTTTTCATTACAAGTTTCAGCTTTATATAAAAT